>CM049580.1:5865992-6063492 GCA_027123335.1 Amphiprion clarkii | reverse complement strand
CGGTCCGCCGCAGAGATCGTCTATTCTGAAGATGAGTCACTCTGGAGGGAAATTAAGAGGTGAAACTTCAATTTATAGATGAAACTTCTCCAGTTGATTAACTACAGTTATACAAGATTTTTTCTGTACTGGGAGATTTCTTAATTATTTCTTTTAAAATATGAAAATGAAGATTTAAATATCAAGAAAATGCCCTAATTTGCATTAATTAACCAATTCCGCCCTCCTATATGCTTATTATTATTATTCCATGTATATACTGAGATTTTTAAGTCTTTTTTATTGTAAATAGCAGAAATTTTGAATCATTGTTGTACCTTATTTCTTCTTATTTCCACAATTTGCATGTTAATGGGATGCACTTTTGCGCTTTTTCTATCTATCTCTGTCTGCCTGCCTGCCATCCATCCATCCATCCATCAATACATGACAATAAATGGTGGAAAAGTTAATAAATAAATCAGGCTGTGGCTGACATATGAACAAACATCTTTTTAACAACTTTCACAATATCGCTGGGAATAAAACTGTAAGTTTGGTGTGTGTACGTGCTACTAAAGTGGACATTTCTGCATCACAATATGAGAAAAGCGTAATTTTGAGAAAACAGAATTATAGATATTTATTATAAATAAAATCTACAGCTGCAAATAGTTGAAAATGCAGCAAAATGTTTACCTAAATGTCAGTTCTGGATGTTTTCTTTCCACTAGTCCACTAAAAGAAAAAGAGAAAGAAAAAACATGTGGTTGCATAATATACCCGAATCTCTAAATTGATTTTGCCTGAAGTGAGCCTAATTGTAGCTATTGTTAATTAAATTATTTATTAACTGATTGTTTCATTATCGTTGAAAAATACTTGACTATACAACTTGAATGATTCATATTGGAATGATTAATATTGTGATTCTAGTATTAGAGTGACATTAATTAATATTTATGTTTGAAAAAAATGGGAAATTGTTTAAGTTAAGCTCCTCAAATGTGAATATTAGACATTTCTTCTTAGTTTGTGTGGTTTAAAACTGAACCTTTTGGGTTTTGGTTTGTTTGTTTAGCAAGAACAACAACAAAAAACATTTTAACACGAATAATTACCTGGGCTTTTGGAAATTTGTATTTTCTTAATAGAGAAAAAATCTAGAAAACCCGTCCAAATAAGAAAATGAACATTAGTGTCAGCCCAGTACTTGAAAATATGAAAAAAATATGCGGACTGAGAGATGCTGAGGCCATGAATCCAAATATTTCTGAATATTTACACTCAAAATATTCAGATTTGCCAAAATGAGCGTCTGAAATCTGTCTCAGGGGCGTCTCTGCTCAGCCTGGAATAAACTCTGGTAGAGAAATACTGATTCCCTGAAGCATTTTATGAAATTAACCCATTTTTGGTGGCTAAGACATTGTCAGAGGTGAACATGTTGAGTCTTAAATAACTGAAATTATCACATAAAACATAATAACCGTGATTCTTTTGTAGTGTAGGAAATAAACTCCAATAAAAAGCCACAAATTCCTGTAAAACAACTGAGGATGTGATGTTTGTGTCTGGTATCTGGGCAGAAAAAAATGTCTTCAGAAGTCTGAAAATGTGTGAGTGTGATCATCAATAATATCATATTCATTAATTATATTGATTTGTTTCTATTTAAATCTAAATAATACACCTGGGATACTGCAACTTCTGGGAACTTTTGATGTTTTTACCCTGTTTATTTGTTGATTAGGTGTCATTATTTCATCTCATCTGTAATTTTTTATGGCAGAAATTGCAATAAATTTCAGTTGTTGCATCTTATTAATTATATTTAGGCCACTATAAGTTAATGACTGTGAAAATTAAACATTTGTACATGCCATGGTGATGTTTAGCGAGAACACACACACAAGTCTCTCTTTTGTGGAACCACTTCTCTACATCCCATACAGATGCAGAACAAACCTCCATTCAACCAGACACAACACAGCAGTTCTGACTAAGCCGACAGTGTTAAGTCATTTTGTAGTTCAAAAAATTCAAAGTTTTCCTATTGTTGTCATTGAAAGGTGAAAAGAACGTGTCTTTGTTGGTTAAAGTGTGTATGACCGAGCTGGAGTTGTGTTAAAGGCTGTAAGGGAAGAAACTTTGAAGAGCTCTTTAAACAAACTGCTGAACAATGTAAGACAGATCCAGAACATGAGCTTTATGTAATATTAAAAAACAGAACTTTAGCCAAAGTTTCAGGTTTGAATCGGTTGAAGGTTACATAAAAAAGCTTATAATGCTGAATATGAGGCTTTGTATGTGTATTTCTACACGGCATTAGCAAATTAAAAGAGTGAGCGACCAAAGAAAATGTCTATTTGGACTATATTTAAAATGGATAATCCACAGAGGAAACACTAGCAGGATTCAAATCCTCTACAAAACATGATTTTTTCAGTGCATTACAACATTAAATACGCACCCAGTGACAGATTCATTTCAAACTAAGGTGCGTAAATTCAAATTAAGCCTGTTTTCTGCTGGTCTTTATTAAAAACTAACTCAATAATCATCTAAATTGACTGATATATAAAAAATATAAACTTTATAGCTGTATCACCCATCCTTAGAGTCTTCCCAGAGTGGGAAATGAAGTGCATGCCAATATTTTCCTACCATCTTATTACATACTGTAGTATGTGAGAAAAAGATTATGTTTAGTGTTTTCTTTTTACTTTAAGTACACACTGATTCACGCAGTATAAGTACGACTGGGATCGACTTATTAATCATAATATTGTATCTTAACTTCTGTAGTGCAAAATGATCTCAGTTTTTCAAGCTTGTTTATACTTTTGTAAGATATTGTGACCTAAGAACACAGACGATTGTGTGTCAGAAAGGCCTGAAAAGCTTGCAAACTGCAAAATATGACCAGATGTAGCAGAAACTCATGTTATTTTTGTATAATGGAGTTGACAGATTATGTATTGGGACATGCAAAATCTTTTTGTGGAATACTGTATAATATGTTAATATAAACATTCAAACACATCTTGCAGTATGTCAAATGTAGTAAACCAAATATACCAGGACGTCCGAACACATTTTGTCAAATTTCGACTCAAAATCCTGTGCACAGTTACATCCCAGCGTAAAAACGATTGAAACACAATATACTGAAAAGGTAGTATGTTCCGGTTGTGTGCATGCTGCATCAGACAGTACACACCGAAAGTAAAAATAATAATAGCTTTATTTATATACTGGGTACAGGTACTGAACAACAGAAGGTAGACCAGAGAAGGGAAAGTACAGAAATTAAAGAGTTAAACATGCTAAAAGATTTTCCACATGAATCAATACAACACCAGATAGAATATTAAAAGAACCAGAAATGCCATATCCAAGTAATAAAATAAAAACACCAGAAGGAAAATAGAAATTAATACCATAAATACAAGGCTGGAAGTCATAATAATAATACAAAAAAAATTTAAAAATAGATGAATGAATAAAGGACCAAAGAAAATAACATGAACAAATTAAAAACAATAAAAATAAATAAAAATTGCACAACAACAGTCCAGACAGAGGAGAAAGACCAAAATGTCACAAAAAAGAATAAGTGGAATAGAAGAAAATAGAAGGTAAAACCATAAGGACAAGGTGAGAAGAAATAATAATGAAAGTAAATAATAATAATGATGATGGTGATAATAATAATCATAATAATAATAATAATAATAATAATAATAATATGAAAATAGTTACATATATTAATAAATAAAATAAAATGTAAAAGAATATAAAAATTAAAATAAAATAAAAATTTAGGAAGACAACTGAACAACAGAAGACTGGTCAGTCCAAACAAAAGGAGAAAGTGGAAAAATCAAGTTAAACAGGGTTAAAAAAAAATTCACTACAACAACAGCAGATTACTTTTAAAAAAAGAACAATCAAAATGCCATATTCAAGAAAGAAAACAACAACAAAAAACAAATGTAACAAAAGAAAATAGAAGATAACACCATAAATACAAGGCTGCAAGTAACAATAATAATAATAGTAGCATAGTAATAGTAGTTGTAGTAAATAAATAAAATTAATAGATAAATAAAGGGCCAAAGAGAATAACATGAGCAAAATTTTTTAAAATTTATCTAAAAGTAAAAATATACATCCTTGATCTGCTGGAGAAAGGGAAGAACCTAAAACCAGATGTTTCTGGTTTGGTAAAGTAATTTATTGCAACTGTGACATAATTAATACTACTACTACTAATAATAATTATTATTATTACAAAGGTGGTAAATTTGTTAAAAAAAAAAAGTGCTGCTAAACCAATGAACCAAATAAAACCAAACAAGTTGCAAAAACTAGCTGACAAAAAGAAAACAACTAAACTCCGTAACCAAACTTACAAAGTAGTCGTTTTTTCGAGTAATTATTAACCGAAATAATAATGGAAATAAATAAAGAATAAAGGACAAATCAAATTAACAAATAAAATGTATTAATTTTCAAATAATAAATTAGACGGAAAATATCGACGAAATTGCGTAAAATCAAGTTTATAAAAAAAATAAAAATAAATAAGTGAAAGTGTGAAGGCTCGTCTGCAGGAGGGAAAGTTATTCCTCCAAAAAAAACATCATAGACGATCTTTGTGGAGCAGTGGGCGTTCAGTTCCTCCCTCCCTCCCTCCCTCCCTCCCTCCCTCCCTCCCTCCCTCCCTCCCTCCCTCCCTGGGTCAGCGTGGGCGGCCCCGTGTGGCAGGAGGAGAGCGAAACACGACACCCCGACGGAGGAAGAGGGGGGCCGAGAGAACACGAAGTGACTGAGTGAGTGGAAAAAGAAAAAGTGCGAGCCGGAGACGGAGCAGGGACGGACAGAGAGAGAGAGAGAGAAGAGCCCAGTTCGGTTCCTTTGTGCGGCGCCGCTGCTGTTGTTGTGACCGTCGGTGAGCCGCAGGGAGACGGACGACGATGAGGATGAAGACGTGGAGGAGGACTCGACCATGCGACATCGTTCCAACGCGCCGGACGGACATTTAGACTCGCCGCATTCCGTCGCTCCAGCACCGACCAACGGCAGCGCGACTCCTCCAAACTTTGACCTGCGCCATTCAGACCCGGCCGCCTGGATTTCCCCCCTCAACAGGCTTCGGGGCAACTTTTTTTTAACTCCCCCAGCAGAAGCCCCGCAGTTGAAAAACGGAGAAAAAAGTTTTTGTCGCGATAGTTTTGTTAAAAAACGACCTCCGTTGAAAGTTAGCGGCCGGTTTTGAACTCCTAAAGCCGGGGCAGGTTGTTTGAAACGAGCCGCTGGTGAGAACAACACCGGAGGAAGGAGTGGGGTGTCGCTAGCTCACTCGGCGGCTACAAGCTAGCTAACTGCCGTCTAAAGTTACGAGTCGACGGGAAAAGTGACCGAAGCGGAGCACCGAAGACGGCCACGAAGATGAAAACCCCGGCGGACACGGGTGAGTACACGGACATGGTTGTTTTTTACAAGTTTTTTGCGGTTCCTCGCATGAAAACAACGGCGACTAGCTTCGGCGGCTAGCTGGTTAGCACGCTAACAAACTCCAAGGGAAAGTGTGACAAAATTATGGCGCTTAGAGCAGGATCCGTCCGAGGCTCCTGTTATTGTTTCAGCAGCCCCACAAACTCGGTCCCGCTCTCGGCCGTGTTGTTTCACACCGACGGCACACAATTGGCCTGCTGATGTTGTTTTAAAAACTTTATTTCCACGATGTTTGGCTTCAAACCGACGCTGCTGTGGAGTTGCAGTGAGTTAGCCTAATTTCCCGGAGCTGTGGTGAGGAGTCAGGGTCAGGGCCAAGGTGCTGACCAACACCTCTGACATACTGTTGGAGCCCCACAATGCAAAAATAATTTAAATTTAATGGAAAAAATACGAGTTTAAGCTCATTTTGGCACTTTTTGCAACACCTGGTGTGTGATTTTAAGTGCCACAGCTTCGATTATAGTGCATTTGTAGCCTCTTAGCTAAGGAAAAACTATCAAAGAGGTGAAAAAAGGTGCGTTTAATGACGTTATTTTGCAGTAAATACACCACAGAAGGGTCCTGTAACTAAGTGGTGCTGGGAAAATGCAGTGTAGAGGGCTAAAGGGAGGTTGGTGTGAATAATCAAGGATCTAGGCCAGTGTAAATCCAGTTAAACGTGTAGCTTATCCAGCTTTTGACAGACTTACATTCATAAAGAAGTGGCACAAAGCAAACCACAAACTTAGCGATGGAGTTTTCACGTTTTATAACTGACGCCATCCCACATCTCCACTTATCACTGCATTAAAGCCTAAAGAGAAAGGTAGGAAGTCACTGCAGGACTGGGTGCTGAGGTGGTTTCAAGAGTTGTCCATTTGTTCTTTCTTTCTTCACTGAAACAGATTTATTTACACCTTTTTGGCCCTGTGGTTAGCTGAGATAGTTTAACTCGCTCTGGTTAACATCCTGCCTGTGATTCTGAGCATAAATCTCGGGGTGAGTGCTTTATAGTGCCACTGTCTTCATCTGTGAACAGAGAAAAAGCAGACAAAGAGGGTAAGCCTTATTTTCATTATGTTGCAGGAAAAGCCCCATAGAAGGAAACTAACAAAAAAATGAGGAAAATATGAAATGAATTATGTTTGAAGCTAGTAAAGTGAGCCTGGTGTGTATCATCAAGGATCTAGACCAGTGTAAATCCAGTTTAGTGTGTAGTTTATCCAGCCTTTGTGTCACTTCCTTATAAATGTAAGTCTGTTAGAGAAAACCACAAACTTGGTGTTAGACGTTTTGATTATTTTAAGCCAACACCTACCCACATTTCCACTTATCACTATATAAAAGCCAAGATAGTCACGACATGATTAGATTGGAAATAGCTGAGGTGGTGGTTAGCCGAGATAGTTGAACTCTCCTGGTTAACATCCTGCTTGAGATTGTGAGGATAAATCAGCATAAGAAAAGTATAAATTCAATTACATACTCCATTAATACCACATGCAGCAAGTGGTGAGTAGACCACAGGCTTAGTGTTGGATGTTTTGATTATTTTAAGCCGAGGCCAACCCACACTCATGAAAGCCTAAAGAGAAAGGTAGGAAGTCGCTACATGATTGGATTAGGAACTTACGTGTCATTGCAACCAAGGATGAGTGATATGCAGAAAAAAAACCATAAAGGAAATACAATATGAGTCACAATTTTAATGTGAATGGAGTTTCTTTTCATTTGTTTTCCACAGAAAAAGCTGATAATGTGTTTTATGCTGGCATCTCTCCCACCCAGGCATGTTCCTATACGTCTACAAATTATAATTTATAGGTTGTGTCATCTCTGTAGCACCACGATGCTTCAGTTTTATAGTATATAGTAAGGCTTATTTATTTTTATCTTGTAATTGAAGCTCCTGCAGTTTCAATATTGGACCTGTTGATCATATTTTGATTAACTGCTCAGCCTTAACTATGATGGTGGACAGTTAAATTAACATGTTGCTTGAGATTTTAAAAGTAAATCAGCATAGATGTTTTCATCTCTTAATTTCTAAAGTTTAATGTGTTATTTGTGTCCTACAAGACATTCTGTAAGTAAACCTGCATGGATTTGAGCCAAGTGAATCCAGTGTTGTTAACAGCTTTACTCGGAATTCAAACAGTTTACTTCAGAAGTCTCAGGCCCTGCTACTTCAAATTCCACCCATTTTTCTGGGACATTTTTTGGTTTCATTGAAATGATTATGATTTTCCACACTTAGGTTATGATTTCTCCTCCATTGTGCATTTAGGTGCTCTTAAACTCAGTTTAGTCAGAAGTGCTTTGTGGTAATCTTGGCCAGGCAAAACTCCAGAACCCATAATAGATGTTTAAGAGGGGAATGCCTCACCACAACACAACATCATAATTACAAATACGACTTTTCGATCCCTTTGATGACTGAGATAACTTTTTATATCACAAGACAGTCGCACAACCTAAACAAAAGCATCATTTTTCACAGTGGGTTCTCTTTTCTGAAGCTATGTGTGAGTGTACATGCAGTGTCTTATAGGAAGGAATGAAATACAGTTATTTTAAATGACCCATGAAACAACCCTTTGATTTTGACTGTTGCAAAAAAAAAAAAAAAAGCTCAACAGAGTCTAAGCTATTCAGCGTACCTGATTTACACCCAGAAAACTAACTAGACAGTTTTTCTTTGGGTCATAAACCTGCAAATAAAAGTCTGTAAGTGGAAAAATTAAGTTTCATGAGATTGTGAAGATGCATTTGTCATTTTTAGAGCAAACAGGCGATCTATTTCAGACTTTTGAACAATGTATTCTCTGTTAATGACTCCAAAGTTATGTTGCACTTACGTTGAGTTTTAAAAGTTGACCGCCTTGTTTTCACCATGTGCCATGCAGCAGAGGACAGCTGCCTTTGTCTGTGTAAATTATTTTCTGTTTGGGTTGTGTCGATAAACTTACAGCCAACTTAAAGGACTGTTGTTAGTGTGGCGGCCCAACTTTTAAGTAAAAGCCAGCTTGGTTTGTAAGTTGTCAGTGGTTCCTGTTTCTTAGCGTTTGTAGTGTGATTCATACCAACTTCCTTGCGTTTCTAGGGATTGAAGTAAGTTATGAGTCATAACTCTAAATGAAGCTGTGTTGCTTCAGCAGTGACATGAAATAGGTGATTTGAGATTGTCAACAAAAGGTTTTTGTAAGGAGGCCCATGCTAATATTAAAGGACCCACTTGGGAGCCATGATCATATACATCTATATATACATATATGGGTCAAGCTCCACTCTCTTCCTATCAGGAAGTCTGAAGTCTGGCCCCACCAGCACCAGCTCCAATTTTCCGCTTGTGTTACTCCTTATATCAACAACGCGCCACATGTGAGACGTCACAGCTGTGGACAGCCAGGACCAGCACGCTTTGTTGCTCCCTGTATATATATGTGTGTGTGTGGGAGCATGTGTGGAGTGAAAGGAGCCATACATGAGCAATTAGCTGGTGTTAAGTCTGGTAAGGGCATGGAGCCCTGCTGTTTATGACGGCGAGTGTATTTATGTGTTTGTGAGCGTATGTGTGTGTGTGTGCATGCGCGTGTGTGCCCATATGTCTGTCACTGTGCGGCTCTACCTGACATTGATGTGGTCACAACAAAGTGAGTGTTTGACTTTTACCAGTGAGACCAAATTGCCCTTGAGGAAGACCATTTGGTTGTGGGCAGGTGACTCAGCCTGTTGTAATTACAGGAAGAGCAGCTAGACGTCTTTATGCAGATTCAAATGGCTCTAATAACACTGGTTAGACCAAAGCTAATGAGCCACAGGCTCATTTTGTTAAAGAATGATGCCGTTAGTTTCCTTTGGGAAGGACTCTGTTGTGTTACTGTCTCACCATTATACTGAATTATACCGTTGGCACCAGCAGAGACAGCACAATTACACTACAAGTCGAGGCCAAGTTGTTTGTCTCAGGGAAAGTTTGAGAAGAGGTGCTGGCGACTGACGTACAGCGACGTGGCTGTGCACCCTGAGTTTCAGGACACCCTGTCCCTGTGGGATTCAGTGGAGATGCTGTAGGGTCATGTGCTGCAGGTCAGCTGCAGTGTGGAGAAAGAATGGATTACTGGCTATTATTTGTGCTTTGTTACCTGTGCTTTGTGCTGATTGGTCGCTGTGCCTTGTAATGTGTGACTCAGATGCATAATACAAAGGCGTAATGTTAATTTGTGGGCATGTGTCAGTGTATGTATAAATTTTCAAAATAGGACTAACTGAAATCAGATAATGAGTCTCATGTTTGGCAACATCAGTCAGATCAGGGTTATAAACAGGTCTCAGGTCTCTACATTAGATAGTAAATCATAACAGGATCCATTTGAAATGCCATAGCTCCCCAAAAATCCCTAAGTGCTTGTGTTCCTCACAGGATGTACCTTTTCCCCGGTTTTCCTTCCATTATATGCTTACTGTGAGTGATCAGGTCAACTCAAAGCTTGACCCGATCACATTCCTGATTACCACTGAGCCAAGCCCAGGCAAGCAGACCCTGGAAAAACTACAGCAGAGTGACGTCAGCATTTCTCTGGTGTGCTGTGAAGTGGTGGCCCAGGTCAGCGCTGCTGTGATCATCTCTCGATGTTACAGTGGGCCTCTTTTCCTGGAAGTGTGTATGCACAGTGGCTTTGGTGACCCATACAAAGCTTAGAGAATAGACAACAGGCTTCTCGAGCCGGGACATGCTGGCCAAACAAACACAGAGGCCTCGTGCACAGGAAAGCCTGATAGTCAGTCAGGGAGATGAGTGGTGAGAGACACAAATGCCTGCGGCTTTATTTAGGTTGTAAAATGTTTAAAAAGATCCATTTTATAATTACGATTTTGTGATTAGGGATTGCTAAAAAACTCACATGTAAAGGCGAGTGTTAAGTGGCATGTTTTTAGAGGCACTGAAGACACCTATAGATTTTGTTATTTATGAAGGTTTTCCTGCAATTTTTAATTTTGCCATGTTTGCCCAGGGTATCGTATTGATGTCTGCTAAGCAAAACTATTTAGACAATAGGAAACAATTGTCCGACATCTTCAGTCCATGTGTCATTGAGCTACAAAGCTTATAGATTTTGCACATTTTACATGACATTTTTACAAGTATCTCAGGAAGCTCACTTGGAGGTTTTAAATTCTTTACCTAAGGGCACTATCAGGGTTTTTCCTGCCTCACAATAGACCGTTATAAGCATGATACAGGAAAGGCATCGACTCTGTGCTACCTTATTTGACAGAAATTCATTCATTTTCTTGTTATTTCTGGTCATCTACGGGGAAAAAATGCCCTTTTGCTTAAGTAAAAGAAACCACAACTAACAAAGCAGATTAAAAAATGAACAAAAACAACTCAGTTCTTATCATTTTGGTGCTAGTGAGTTTCCTTTGGTGTTAACTGCTAATTCTGTGAAAGGCAACAAAAATTCCTCCGGGCAGAAAAAAATCCCTGACTTTGGTTGTTGTTGTGTAGCGGCTCTGATGTTAAAAGCATAATTCATCCTCTTGTACTGTGAAACCATTAGAATTTATCAATTTGTAATGTTGCACTACAGTAGTAACTTTTGATAAACTGTGGTAACTTCCATTTTTTGTACACACTCCACTGCTTCTACTGCAATTAGTGATCTCCCACTGTTCCCAGGTGATTTTTTTAACAGCACTCATAGACTGCGCTTGAACTTGTAAAATGCAGCTGTGGGCTGCACATGCAGGTGGAAAAGCAATAACAATAAAGAAAAACTTTTTCTGGTGGAGATTAAATGAGTGTTGCAGCCGTTACTCTAATTGGAAAGCATCTTGGGTCTGGACTGTATTATGGTCTGTTGAGGCTACTGATGGAAGATATGTTGTTGTCTGTGTCTTCAGTGATGGATTTCTCTGTGCATGATTGTTGGACATCTGTATGAAATGTTCAGTTTAGATAGAAGCCTCTGTTCTGATTTAAAAGCCGACACCAAAACCTGACATTTATGTCGATATTTAATAAAACAAAATCATTTTTTTATTGTCAGAAGCTGTGGTTGCACTAAAAATTTCTTGAAGTGATGCCAGTGTCTCCATATGACCAGTTATTCACAGGGAACAATAAAAATACACTCACAAAAAGAAGAGCACCCCACCAATAGTTGTTTTTTCTCCTGACAGTTTTAAGCTTCAGACATTAAATGAAATAGTAGTTTTTCCTCTGCTGAAGCGAGGTAAAATCTGGTGTAGTAACACTTAGATGTACCTCAGGCTGGACAGTTATATAAATCATAATTTCGGCTTCCCCACAATTAGAATAACACAATGTTGACTGCAATGTTGACATTGAAAAGGCATCCTCTGCTCATAGAAAACTCCAATCACAGAGAACAGCCCAGGCAGATAAAATGACTTGCTTTCCACTTACATAAATCTGACATTTATTTCACTCTTTTTAAACAAATTTTTGGTCACACACCTGTCTAAGTGGAGACTAGAAGCTTTTCTGTGCACATCCACCAAGTTGACATCTACCTAAAGTTTAGCTTCTTGCCGGCTTTTGCAGTGTTTTGGGAAAACTGATAAATGGCAGTGTCTGTTGATAATCAGGTTTCAGCAGGTGAAGCAATTCATGTATAATTTGATGTATATGTTGCCCCTGGCAGATATGCTAAATGCAGTTGAGGGAGAACCCTATTTTTGATGCACAGATTTGTGCGTTAGCAGGAATGTAGCCCAACATGGAGTGGAAATCCGTACCCTGTTTATTTAAATGTAAAAGTGCAATAAAAATATTTGGTGCCTGAAGTCAGTGAATGAGTTTCCCCTGTAGGGTGGCTGGGATTAGCTTCAGAGATCGGATGAGGAGGTCGGACATCCGGAGAGAAGAGTTGCCCCTTCGCATGAAAAGGAGCCAACTGAGGTGATTCGGGTGATTAAAATACTTCCTGGGCGCCTTCCTTTGATGGTTTATTCTGGGCTCAGCTGGGAGGAGGCCCCAGGGTAGACCCAGAATGCTCTGGAGGGATTACATATCTCATCTGGCCTTGGAACGCCTCGGGATCTCCCAGGAGGAAGTGCAAAATGTTGTTTGGGTGAGCAACTTCAATCTGTTTCGACCTGATTGTGGATAAGTTGATCTCAGTGTAGATAACAATGATAACAATCGTGATTATCAGTTTGGTTTCATTTGTGCTGCCCTTCGTTGTATTTTAGCAATAATTTTACCACTCTCAGTAAGCAGAAATGCAAGGCCAGCTGTGACAAAGTGCAGGCTTCCTCTTTATCTGTGCACTGTCATTTCTGAGGTAGAGACTCAATCACTTTGTCTTCCAAAGAATGTGCTCATCATCTCAAACGTCTTTGTCAGTCAGCCTGCTGGCTCTGTGTCTATGAGTATTTATGACTGAGTGAATCTGTGTTGGCTCTGTGACAGTTGACCCCCAGCAGGGCAGATGATTGCTTAGAGCAGGTCAAGTGGAACCAGTGACTCGCTTCACTGAGCAGATAAGGAAGAGTTCTGCAGCAGGACATGTATCTGTGTAACACCTGACAGGATACTGGGTTTCCGGCTGAACTGTTGTTCTTACACACTTATGAATCTCTTTTGCGTAAATTTGCCCTCTGATGAGATTTTATCAGTGTTTACCGCTAGAGGCTTTACTAAAATGCAAATATATTTTGTATATTTGTTGCACTGAGTCACAGTATTTATCATTGCAATCCTTCTGAGTGGAGCCGCCTTGATAAATCCAAACAATGCAGACAGTTTTTGTTCACCCTTGGAGCTCTTTGTGGAGGTTTTTGAGTCAAACCAAGGCTGAGAGAGACAGAAGCTGCAGAGGTAAGTTTGTGTTTTGTCTGTGGCTGTTTTGACTGGAATCATCCTCACTGAAAGAGGTGTGGGGAGTTGTTCTGTGTTATGGCTATCGTCTGTGGTTCGTGGAGACTGAGAGGAGGGGGATGGGGGGGTTCCCTGGTTGGTTCGGTGTTCGTTATAGCCAGAGGGATTGAGGTGGGCCTCCACTGACATCTGAGTCTGCCTTTTACACGCTGCAGAAAGGATAAGGGGACAGACTAGGTGTGGTCCCCTATGGCTCGGTGTAATGCTGCCCACACAGCCAGTGCCAGTGGTAAAGAAGTTACAACCATGTTGCTGTTGGAGCAAAAAATATCCACCAAGTGCCATCTGTTTTTAGGAGGTCTGTTTTAACAAAGAAGAGCGGTTAGAGGTGCCCTGCCAGGTTATGTTCAAGTAATTAGGGTGACTTACAGTGGGTGGCAACATCTATTATTTTTCAATAAAATGGGAGCATTGAAATGTGCTAAAATCCAACCGTGGCATTTGTTGGCAGAGCGTTGCAACACCGGTGGAAAGTCTTCAGTAGGAAAAAAAAAAGCGATGCAAAATAAATGGGATGCTTTTTTTTTTTTCAAAGGAGACCACCTCAAGAGCCGCCGAGGGGAAACTCTGCCAACAGGTCGCAGTGAGAAAAGAGCACAGTTTGGTTTTGTGGTTGTTTTGACTGGGTTGATGCAACCCAGACTTTTCCTGAACCTACCCTTGTTGGCGTTGCACCTGCAGTTTTAGCCCACACTGCTTGATTGAAAGTGTGAACTGTCCAGCTAATTTCTTATTCATATTTTCTCAAATATACACCCTGGTGCTTTTCTAAATGCTAATTTCTACAAACTCCTTCGGTTGGGTGTGTTGCCACCTAAACCTCCATGAAAAATCAGGAGTCGAGCTGTGAGTAGAATTGAAACTGTTGGAATAAACATTTTTAAATCTTGCCAGAAATTCTGTTAAGTTGTGTGAGAGTCTGTCAGTTCTTTGTGGTGCTTTGCTGAGGTTATAAGTAAGGACTCTTGAGTTTTATTGGAAGGAGCAGACCTTGATTCGTTGCTTTCATCTCATCGGTATGGCATAATCCTAAATTAACTGAAGTCGTCTAGTGCAGACAGGGACACTTTTTGTTCACACTGCTTTACTTTGGTGGCCCGTTGCTTCCTTTTCTACACATTCGCAGGTTTTATGTCGACCCCTGATTCTCTAAATGCCATTTAAACAATGAGTCTAGTTTCTGTGATGCTGTGTGCTCTTTTTAGTTTTCTTGTAGCTTACGTTTAAACGCCTTGAATGAAAAATATACATCAATAAGCCACCACATTAAAACCATTAATAGGTGAAACGCAATCTTATTTTAAAACGTGTCATTCACCTAAACATTCTGCTAGACCAAGCAGACACACACTCCTAACAATGCCCTGTAATGACTCAAGAAACACAACACAGAGCCAAATATATTGACCACACCTACAAACTCAACAAACCCCAACTGGATTAATCATAGATAGAAATGGTACCTACATAATATCAGACAGATAGTTTTAATGTTGTATTAGAACGGCGTAAAGGTAGTACCGGGGCTGCATAGAAGTTTTTGCTGGCAGCTGTGACCTGAAGAGTCAAGAAAATCTGTCGTGGTCTGTGCAGGCGAAAGAAATGAGCAGCATCTTCCTTCTCTTTGGTGATTGCTGTCGTTATCGGTCTGTTGGGAGCTCTGTGGCTTTCTCTCTCTCGCTTACAACTGCTGCAACTTGTCCTGAGAATCTGTGTGTGGTTTATCTAAGTTTGATGTGGCTCCATGTGTGAGGTTGTCTCACACCTAAAATAGTATATAATGTTTTTGTTACCCGAAAGCTCATTGCTTGAAAACTCAGTTTTTTTTTTCCCACACCTCAAACCACACAAACCCGTATGGTGGACATGCACACTTGCCTAGACGCTTTCAACCACGATCAAAACCTTTTGTCCCAATGACAAATATGTAGCCTTGCACATTTTCTCCAGTTCAAACTCAAATACACACATGCAGTGCACAGCAAAAAGTTTTCCTCTGTGCAGATGAAAACAAGAAGCCATCGATTAGCAG
Source organism: Amphiprion clarkii (assembly GCA_027123335.1). Lineage (NCBI taxonomy): Eukaryota > Metazoa > Chordata > Actinopteri > Pomacentridae > Amphiprion > Amphiprion clarkii. The sequence goes on along the minus strand of CM049580.1, from coordinate 6,048,067 downwards.
CAGAAGATGTAAGAAAACAGATATTAAGATGCTGAAAGGGTTTTCAGGCATAATCTCTTATCTAGTGAGCCACATGAAAGTGTTGAAGTTGCATGCTGCTGTGCGTGATTTTAATGGCCAAGGCTCTTGAAAAATATACATATTTAACCTGTTTTTAATGAAAGCCACCAGAAAAAAGGGGTTTATTTTGAATTTCACCACTTTAACCTATTCGTCAAGGCACAATGGTGATAATTTATTTCAACTGCATCGATGCTGTGATCCAGGGAGGGAGTACTGCAAATGAACTTTTCATTTTCGTCATGTGTTTTCATTGCATTTTCCCTCTAAAGTGAAACTCTGTCAAAAAAAATGCCCTCATTGCTATCGATGAAGTGTCTATCTCTGTTAGATATCGCTGCTGTTTGATCGCCCTGGCCTGAGTTGACTTTATTTTCTCCTATCAACACATTTAGCACACCGTGAATAGCTAAAACACTCCTTTCTACTACAAGTGTAAACATACGAAAACAGATGGGAGTTCCTGCAAGATAAATGATAAATAGTCAAATGATTGAGAACCTATTCCTGGCCTCTATTCAAATCAGTTAACAACAGTTACGTTCATTTTAGCTGCTGAAACAGTAAAGTGGAATGCAGGGTTGGGCTTGTCTCGTTGGCTGCTTCAAAGGTAAACCATAAATTATATTAGAGATAAGAATGGCCCCATTTGATCAGGCCAGCACCATCGATGAGCCATAAAGCTGCTGCTTCTCCTTGTCTGCCCTTTCTTTATCACCCACAGCACACAATCTTAGTTAATGTTCTTCATTGGAACATCAAGTCCAAGCTGAATTTTTAAAGATCTTGGCAATCTTAAAAGTCTGCTTAGATGACATGATGAACAAGCTTATTGAAATAAATGATGTAAACGAGAAAGAATGCTGAATCATTAACCATTGAATAACAATATAACTTTACATGTTGCATTTATTAGGCTGAGAGAGCTTCATTTGTTAACTCATGTGACCCACTTGGTGCCCCAGTAGATTGTTTGAAACCGCCAGACAGTGATGGACGAGCTGCGTCTCTTGTTTTATTGAAACGTGAAAGTCAGTCAGTCGCTCAGACACTTAGTCACTCATCTCAGCTCCTCGCAGCATGCACATTTTATTAGGGGCCCCGGACCCCCCACATGCCATCAAAATGGGAGATATCTGTCTTGCATTAACACACACGCACTCAGACACACTCTTTTAATTTTCTCACTGCAGCTCGCGATCGTGGCGTGCTCATTTGGGCTGCCATCTCCCTGCGGTGACGCCGTCGTGCCTCCGTCTTTAATGTTTTTACACAGGGAGCGAGCCACTCAGTCTAGAGACGGGAAGATCCAACTTTAATGCAATAGAGGAATTAAGACTGCGGTGACTCTTGCCATTGAGGAAAGGCTGAGTAACGAACCCAGACGTCACACATCTAGAAAGTCCCGCTCTGGCTGTTTTCAAGAATTCTTTAAGAATTTCGCGGACGCACTCATCCAGGATGAATTACTGTCACTGTGATTGTATTATAACCCACAAGTGGTGGATAAACAATATGCGCCATTGCTAAAGAGTGGCAGGTTTTAACCACAGAGTTCTGGGAGTAGTAATAACAAATCTTCATGTTCGAGTTGAGAAGAAAATGTAGAAAAAGTTTCTGTTCACTGAAAACCTTCTGTATTAGGAGGCAGCGTTTACAGATGTGTTTGGGATTCTGTACGGTGTCCTTGATGGCTGCTGTTCAGTAGCAGTTTGAGGTGAATTAATTGTATTTTCTTGCAGCTCGAGCCTCCAAACTCTTCTAATCAACAACAATAGCCACACAGAGTGAGTGAAAAGGTGATCAGGCAGGAGGAATTAAAAGGATTAGAAATGATTAATAGTGCTTTCACTGACGCCCAGGGCCAAAGGAAAATTACAGCACCAAAATGAGAAGAACTGACGGAAACATCAAATGGTTCAGAAATAAGAGGAAAATTGTAGATTTCTGTCAAACTGGGCAACAATGACTCATTGTCTTCACTGTTCACAGACCAATTATACTTACTGTCTTGTGCAGCCACCATGAAAAATCAGGTACTATTAGGTGGACTGGTTGTAGATCATAATATGACCAATCCACAGGTAACAGTGTCTTTTGTCAATGTCATTTAAAAAAATCTGTCTTACTTTCAGTTGCAGTTATTCAGTCACAGCCAGCTGCTGCTTTATTATCACAGCAAACGGAAGGAAGAAGATGGATGGATGGATGGATGGATGGATGGATGGATGGATGGATGGATAGATAGATAGATAGATAGATAGATAGATAGATAGATAGATAGATAGATGGATAGATGGATAGATGGATAGATAGATAGATAGATAGATAGATAGATAGATAGATAGATAGATAGATAGATAGATAGATAGATACTTTATTAATCCCAAGGTAGATTAAAAAAGAAGCATCTGATGCTTTTGAAATTTATTTTTAAATAATGCCCAAAATAAGATGCTTCACTGCAAATATACCATGAGCCAAGGGTTACTGTCAGTTGAAAACTAAATATATGTAACTCCATTGCTTTGCTTTGTCTCAAATAGTGGAACAGCAAACACCTCTGATCCAGAAGGAGTGCTTTTCAGTTTTTGAAAATATCTTCCAGTATTCATGTGGATATAAAGAGCTAAAATCATCCACTTGTCATAGCAGACAATGGTCTCTCCAAACCCAGCTGTATTCTACTAACTTAAAGCTATTCTTATTAGCTAGGCTCCTTACATGCTCGTTAATAACCTCTGTAAAGAGTTGGCTCTCTGACTTTGACAGCTTTGTGTTGAGAACATACATAGACTCATCAGAATTAAGTTGAACGAATCAGTTGTGGTCAGCTCTGTGCATATCATGATCTCTGGATTGATTTTATTCAAGAATTTGATCGTTTGTTCATCTTCTCTGCAGGGAAAAGTCCTTCCTCCTGATAATGTTTTGACTCAGAGTGAACATGAAGAAGAGGGGGTATTCACTCATAGTCCTGAAGAGTGACTGAGCCGATCAGTGCTCTACATGGATATGGGAATTTACACATTTAAGTAGTAAAAAACTTTTGAAAATCAGAATATGACTGTCAGTAGTTGGCTTTCTACTGCTGGTAATCGGACCTTTTAATGTTTTTAGTTCCAGTATGGTTTAAAATCTGACAGTATTGGTTGTGGCGTTAACTCAGAGTGCAACAAAACAACAAGAAATAATGCAGACAGAATGTAATTCCAATTCAGGCAGTGTTAAAGAAGACTATTCAAGTCACTGGTATTTATGTAGCACTTTTAAAGCAACAGCCATTGTACCAAAGTGCTTTTCAGTAGGAAAACAAGATTGCCATTACAAGTTAATTTAACAGTCTATATATTGCAAAGTTTTTCAGGACTGCTTAGAGGTGCGAACTCTGGAGTAGGTAGTTTTTTCTCCCTCAAAAACTAAGACTAAGGGGTTCTGCAGGAGCAATTGTTGCTTTCAGAACACACACAACAGTTCAGACCGCCCTAATCTGCAAATTCCTGCATTGGAAAACAACCACACGCATTAGACTTTCACACAATGACAGGTAGATTTTAAATTTGTTAAAAAAAAAAAAAAAAAAATTTAATTAAAAAAAAGCACTGGATTTGAATTTCCGCTCACATGGGCTTGGTATTGGCAGGTATCCAGACTTGCGGCATCTGAATTTGTTTAGGGCCAGTAAAAGTTAGCCCGGTGTATCCCTGGTTTGTATTTTATTTGCCTAATGTTGTCCTTCTGTTTCTCCATATTGGATTTCAGCCACCGCTAAACAGCCATTCCTGGAAAAGTCTTTTCCTCCTTCGTTGCTCCTAAAGTGCTCTTCAAGTTCCTCACCTATTTCCTGGTTAGATATTTTCTCTAATTCAGATTTAGGGTTTAAGGATAGAGAATCTGAAATCTGAGAGTGTCATATCTTTCTGACAGCTGAGAATGAGGTGAAACTTTACCCAGAAGAAATGCAGTCAGGTTCGCATTTAGATACTTGGAATCCAGGTGTTGATTAGTTACCGAATATGCACATTGTTGTCTGATATATTTGCTCTCGGCACTTACGGGTAATAAAAGTCACGATGCAATTTATCTTCTAACTTTGACTTCAGGGGAGTTAAGATACAATTAGAATTTTTGTCAAATGGAAATGAAGAGGGGAATGATTTGTTGATTCTTGATTCCTTCCCTTTCTTGTCATATCTCAGTCACATCTGCGAACTCTACTTCAAGCATTGTTGTAATCAACTGTGGAGCCTCTTTGTCTGTGTGGAAAGATGCTGAAAGGAAAATGGCATTATGAGAAAGAAGGGGGTTGGGGCGGCGAAAGGAGGAGCAGAAATTTGATTGGCAGCGACTTTGAGAATGAGTCACTCATCCAGCTCCCTGGATTTGGAGCTGCAGACCTATTCTGGGCTGTGGTGACACGTGTATTTGTGTGGTTATGTGCATGTATGCTTGCACACCAGTGTTCACATGGCTCAATCCAATAGCTGAAGTCACCAAATTTGCGTTTTTGGCCTATTCACCATGTGTGTGTGTGTTGGAGTAAAATGAAAGTAGTCTGGCGACCAAACCACAACACAGAAGCCAGATTTAAACACATTTATCTTCTCTCTCCTGCTCTGAAGTCCCCCAATAACACCACCACTCAGCAGTTTACTCCAGCTCCTCAGTGGTCTCTGTCATTTTTTTAAACTGCACTTATAAGTTGTGTTTAGAATTGCTAGTTTTCATTAAAAGTAAGGACCACAGTTAAGTAACCAGTAAATCTCGCCATTAGTCATGCATTGTCAGTACAGCACAGCTTATCTGGTTGTGTCATTTCACCTTATCGTAATCACAAGAGGTGATCATAAAGTCCAGAGATCGTGCCTATTAAAAAATCAATAACTGTACCTGATTTAAATTTGGCCTCATTCTCCATCAAAGTAGTCTCTTTTGCAACGCTTGTGATTTTCCCTGGAAGTTTGGTTATGTCAGCATCTCAAATATCTGCAATGCACACTGAAGTTTCCAAACAGCAATCTTTAACTTGAATTTCATTTTGGGCAAGAGGAGGAAGTCATTAATTGGCATGCATTGTCAGTACAGCACACTTTATCTGGTTATGTCATTTGACCTTCTCGTAAACACAAGAGATGATCATAAAGTTCAGTGAGCGTGCTTATAAATACATCAACAACTGTACTTAAATTTAAATTTGGCAGCAGTCTCTGTCAAAGTAGTCTCTTTTGCAACACTTGTAATGTTTCCTGGAAGCTTAGTTATGTCAGCATCTCGAATATCATCAGTGATGAGCGCTGAAGTTTCCAAACGGCAATCTTTAACTTGAATTTCATTTTGGGGAAGAGGAGGAAATCACTGGGAGCCAACTGTAGTGAGTTGGGTGGGTGGAGAGTGATGGTTGTGTTGCTTAAAACCTGTGCATAATCTCCGGACATCTAGTGCAGCTTGAGCTACCACATGCCATCACGCTACAGTTCAGATTGTTGTTCAGGTTGTTTACACCGAATATTCTCCCTCAGACATTAAAGTAGAGCACTGCCTTGACTGTCCGACCCTGGAGAATGAATTTCAGCTGCACAACCACGTGAATGTTGAAGAAAAAATAAGCATCCTCTCAAGGTGTTCCTGACCTGACGCCCCTTGTCTGATTCTGGAGTTTATGGATCTTTGAAAACTGCTGTTTCTTCTACTGGTGGTAGCTGCAGACCCACCTCTGGTGCTCAGTGATGAACCACCGCATGAAGTTAATTTCATCAGAATATATTTTCTTCTTAGCTTCAGTTTGCAGTTCGTGCAGAAAATTGACGCTGGTACTGCTCACATGACCATAATGCGCTCCGTGCATGCACAACACCATCACTATCAGAACTTTTTGATTAACCCTCGTACTTCAGGGAGAAGTTTTATCTCTTTTTGTATTTAGTGAAAACCAGTTCACTTTGTTTCAAGGTTACCTTTTTCCTCCATCTGTTGTCGTCTTCCAAACAAGGGCTTTACCATCTTGTTAGACAACACTTGAGGAGGCACAGTGCTTCGTCTTGCGGTGATTTGCAACAAAGCCCTCCAGTTAAAGGGTGGTTTTCTTGTTCATTCTACCAGCTGACTGCCCAGTTTGATGTTATTAACTGTGGAGTTGGCCGGTTTGTTGGACTTTACATTGGTTGATTTCACTCTGCAGGGTGTCAGCCGGCCTTATTTTGTGAAAGGCAGCGTATCATAAACATGCACAGTTGTTTTTGTGTGTAAACCATCGTATCTGTTCTATATTGGACATTCATACACAGAGACATTAGTCATTTACGTCTTTCTCTCTTGTCTTTATTTCTTTCTTTTTCTTAGTCACACAAACACACACATTTCTCTCCAAATTCCACAATGACTAGGAAGTAAACTAGAGATCTTCAGTGAGGCAGTCAGGTAGCCAGGAGCTCATTACAGCTGAATGTTTTACGAGGTTGTCATTTTCTGGAAGGAAAGCATGCTCAGACGAGTTTCAGAGCACATGTACATGCATGTATGTGTTCTTCCTCTCAGAGAAAATGGGCCTGAAACTGATAAGTTTCCAACCTTGGCTCAGGCGCTGCAGATTAGGAGATAGAGGTTTGAGCTCTGAGATCATCGCTCATGCGATTGTTGAGGGTTTTGTTTCTCATTAAGACAAGAGTAAGATAATATAGCGTTCCTGTGAAGATTGTCTGCTTTCCTGCATTTAATCTGCTCAGGCTTTTTATCTTCCCACTGGGGCTGCCAGTACTTAATTATAAGTCTTAATTAGATTGAAAGGTGAAAAAGATTTTGGCAAGTGACCACAGTAACACGATTTTGATATCTTTAAATCAGCTGTCTAACCCTAAGGGGCCTGCTGAATGCAAAGAGAGCTTCTCCTCATATTGGAGTGTAATAACTGGCTCTTGAATGCGCATTCACAGACACCAACCCAGTTTAATCACAGCCTTGGCTGCCTTCAAGGTGCTTTGGACTCCAGGACGCGACAGGTTTCTGTCTGGCTGGGCTTGGGCATTCGCCGTGTCACAGATTAAACTGGCTTAGCTGTCTCAGTTGTAGCAGAGATGATTTATACACTTAAAGGCTTTACTTTACTGCCGTGGCAAACAGTCAAACTCCTGCTTTCTACTGCATATTAACTCTTTTCTGGAGACTTGAGCACAGCAGTGCAGCTGTCTCCTCTAAAGCTGTTCATCCCAAATGGCGAGGCTGTGTTTGGTTTGGATCGCTCGCTGTCTATGGGAAGCATCCTTCACAGCACGACCTATTTGGAAGCTGGTTCTCTGAGCGCTGAGATGGAAAGTGACCACAGGAGAACCCGTGGGCTGATTTAAGTCATGCAGTGCCACTTCTTTGGTGGCTGCTTAAAGCTCCAGCGGTGTTTCCAAATCTGACACAAACCTTAGCATAACTTGTTATTATCTGAACAAATCCTCTCCTTCCAGCTCAGCTTATAGAAAACGTTATTTGGAGACGTTAGCCTATAAAACCTAAACCTCTTGACCTGAATTTCAAAGGAAGCGTGTGTGCAGTATGTAGAGCTACAATGACAAAGCAATTAGTTGTCGACTATTAAATGAATCATCTACGATTAATTGATTTGAGTATTTTTTCAAGGGAAAAAAAGTCGATTGTGGTATTCCTTCTTGTTATATTTGAATGTTTTTAGTTTTCTTCCTCCTTTGTGACAGTAAATTGAATATCTTTGGGTTGTGGCCATCTTCGGTTTTGGAAAACATTGATTTGATTTTTAGCCATTTCAAAATTTTATTGACCTGCAAGAATACATTATGATTATTCACAAAAGAGAATAAACAATGAAAATAATTATTTACTCAATCTGTTTTTTGTGTCTGTTGCTTCCTGCAGGCAGCTTTTCCTCCCATCTCGACTCTTACACAAGTCTCAGTTCCTCCATCACTTTTCTAACTCATTTTCATTATTCTCTGTGATTTTTCTCTTTCCATTCGGTTTCCCCTTGGCGTCACTGTACTGTGTCAGTCTCTTTGTTCCTCAGTTTGGAAATGAACATGTAAACACACATTTCAGGCTCGTATCCGTACCCCATTCTAAGACTATATTGAGTTTTCCTTTAGCGAGATGCTTATACTGTCTGCTTCTCTGTGTGTTTATCTCCCTCCTCTCCATAACACTCCCCTCCTTCCTCCCCCGTCTGTTCATCCGTCTGTCTCTCCATAACCCTTATGTAATGAAGGAATCATGTGAGAACCAAGGTGAGGGTTCACGCTGTGCACCTGTGGACCGTCGCCCTCCTTTCTCTTTGATCTCAGCTGGATTGTGTTTATTTTTCTCCTTCTCCCCTCTCTCTTCAACCTTTCTTCCTCCTCTGTATGTTTCCACCTGATTTCTTCCTCATCCCATCTCTTTCTTCGTCTCCTCCCCGGCGTTAAGCCACTGGCTCCTCAAATCTAAGCTCCATCCTTTAAGGGCAATTATGAGATCAGCTCAGTGAGTTTTTAAACAGTAGTTTGAGGCTCAGGACTCCTCATTAAAGCACTGTTAAACTGTCTGTTGTGATTCCAGTGTTGCAGAGAGGTAGTTAACTTCGCACGCCAAAAAATGGAAACCCAGACAATTTGATTGGTATGATCAGTAGTTAATGTTGTTAAATTTAGTTGATTTACTATTAAGCCTTTCATTTTACATAGTAAAAACTATGCCTGGTTGATAGACACTAGAATTATCGAACTATCCTGAAAGCACATAGTGAAAATATCAAGTTCAGTTGCATCAATGAACCTCAAGTGTATTCTTATGTGGCTTCCATGCAGGTCTCCTGAGACAAGCTAGCTGCTAGCTGCCTCTTGAGACCCCCATCTGCCCCTACAAACTTCCCCTAGTGGAGGCTATGATCAGCAGGGACAGTGGTTGCTCTTGTGAGCTTCGTACTCTAATAACATCCGCAACCTTGTTTCTCTACCTAAGCAACACGCTCCCAGTGTCCTGCTTCAATGGTTTGCAGACTTGCTGTGGGGTTGCAGGGAGCCCATCTGGTTATCTGATCTTGCCCAACCATGGGGAGCCTTAAACTCACCATGGTTGCCCTCTGTGCACCTCTGGGGATTTACTTTCTTTTGTTATTTAATATTAATCATACCTTTATCCTCATTTTTTTATGTGCTTAATTTTTTGTGTATTAACAAAAACGAAACTATTATCTAATTGCCTATTGGAATTGAGCCCTTGTTCTCTGGGTTTGTGTTAGAAATAGCTAATTAAATTGATTAGTAATTGTTATCAACTGAAATAAAGTTGGGTCGTGGTGGCTCAGTGGTCAAATTTTTGGCTACTCATCAGGAAATTGGTAGTTAAAGCCGCTGCCACCTTGAACAATGCTACTCCCTGGCATAGCTTTTTCCAGCTTCCTAGCAAGATGGGATAAATTAAAAGACTCCATTTCATTGTTTCATTGTCTGTGCAGTGACATTAAACTTTAATGTATCTATCTTAGATTAAACATTTTATCATGATACATTTTTCATCTTAGGACCCAGCCCTTGTTAAAACCTTTAAATCCAAGTTCCTGAAGTTTTCCAGTTAAATGTTGAAGTGAGACTGGGACCTTTTTTCTTCTCTTTGTTTATTTGTGTTTTCCTCCAAAATATGACTTTCTGCTTATGCCAGCACCGTTTACGCCCAGCGGAGATTCCCCATTTCCTGCTCTGTACCCATTTATTTCCTGCCTTTCTGTGTTGTCCTGATCCCATCCCTGATAAACAGCGTCCAGTTTTCAGCAGCCAGTTGGCCAGCCGCTGGTCATTTAGCCCGGCCTGTTACCGCCATGCGTCGCTCTCCGTGCCCCTGAATCATTACACTGCAGACAGACACACACCGACCTTTCCAGCGGCTAAATATAGACCCAACAAAGAATAGGAGGAAGGGAGGGAAAAATAAACGGGGGGATAGATGGATAGACGTAGCGACATGTTAAAGAAACTTGCCGGGAAGAGAGAGAGGCGAAGCGGAGGAGGCCATTTGTGTTTGCACTCAACGGCTGGCGGGCCTTTTGGACAATACCCCAATGATCACTATCGGTTATTATGAGCACTATTCCAACTGCGGTGACGTCAGAGTCCCTAAGAAAAGCAGCTCTGCGTGTTAAACTCGCTCACCCACTGATTGCTGCTGCGCGGATTGTGTGTTTCTCTTGGAAAGGAGAACGCAGGTGTCTTGGGACTGCAGGCTAATAGTAAATGAGTTTTTCTGCCCTGTTCTTGGCTATATATAGAAACCAGTGAGGCCTGAAATGGTGCGCTTCACCTCCTCCTGACAATCAGAAATTCTTCCTGTCTGCAGCAGAGTTTGCCAGATAGTACAAAGGCTTATGTCTTTGTCTCGTCTAGCTTTCACTGGCTTGCAGCTCTGAGTCCAGACCTCTTGTACCGTCAGCCATAGACTAATTTGGAGTAGCTGTAAAACAAGCAGTGCAATGTAGCCGCACATTGATCAGCATTAACACTTGACTCGCTGCTGACGAGCGCTCATTCAAGTGACATTCACAGTAATTTCTAACAGCTCTGCCACTTTGCCGAGTTGCCATTATGTTTAAAAAGGGTTCAAATCATTTTTTAAAAGGTTCTCTGGAAGATTGCCTATTTACAATACAGTAACACTTTGTACGGAGCCTGTGTGAATAAAAAGTTAGACTGCCAGTAAAAGCACATGAGAGAGTACAATTTTACATTTGTTTTCACATGGGCACTTAATACAAGACACCATAAATCGGTGGTGGAAATTGGAGTGTTTCCATTTTCTTCTTTGATATTCAGACGCAAAAACTTTTTACTCGTATGCATTTATTCAATGCTTTATCTCGAAGATGCTTTGGAGATTCAGTCTAGTAATAAAATTAACAAATATTGAATTGGTTAGGATTTTTTTTGTTGATTCTCATTAGGAAATTCACAAACTGCCCAGCACTATATAATTAATTCCAATCAGGCCCACCTTTACCAGCTACAACAGTTAAATAATATGCACATTGCCCTTTAAGACCTACCATTGCACAAGTCCGCCAGGACAAATTCTTGCATTTTTACATACTGTAGTGCAATTTTTTTGGTGTATTTTTGATTGCTTTACATCAATATAACCCTTATATACCAAGTTTCAATAATATGTATTGACATGTATTAACTACTGCAATAAATTGCTTAAAAATGCAACAAACCTTTAAAAAAAAAAAAAATCGTTTTTGTTTTTTCCCCCATATATTTAAAAATACAGAAATTGCATAGCTGTGTCCCCCATTTGTAAATGTAAAAAAGTTGCACAATATCCCGTGGTCTCATTTATAAAGATTTTTATGTGCGCTTTATTGTGTATTTTTTACAAACCCATCACTGCAACAAAAAAGTGCTCTGAGATCTGGTGAATATGTGAACTGTTTGTGTAACTCCCCAGATTTTATATGCAAGAAGAATGATTGATCTATATTGTCTGGTTTCAAATGTAAATCAAAAGTGAATATGCAATCGCAACGCCGGCGCTACACTGGGCTCTATAGTGTTAATGTACCAATTAATTCTGCACCTTAAGCTCGTATGTCAATTTGAAGCTGCACATTTTGCAATTCTAAGCCACATTTACAGCAAGCTGTGTTACATTTCAGAAAATGAATGGAAATTGGTCCAATACTGAATTGGAAAACTGCTCCCCCATATCAGTCATCAATTTCTTACCTCACACATTATGTGTACCTTCCTCTGTTGCATATTACTGTGTTGATGACAGCCCTGTGAAGTTTAAATGCATTCATCTGGAGCATTTTCTGAAAGGAATAAGGAAGTTAGTAGCTAGATAGAAGAATTTAGAGATTTCATGTCAAAAAATGGGCTAATCTTGATTATAGTGGGCCTTCTGCTTGTATTTTAACCAAATATAGTGTGAAATATCAAACACTTTAGCCTGAGCTAGACTGATGTCCTCGCCAAACATTGTAGGTTTCTTCTTGTGATGATAGATTGTGTCTCTCGCTGTGTCTCAGCCCTAATTTCTGTTTTCACTCATATTACATTAACCACCAGCTGTAACAGATGCACCTCCAACTGGACCCTCAGTTGTGCATCTGTCAGAATGCTGCACTATCAGCTGTGCTGTCTGGCTGTCTGGATCTGGCTCTCTTGCTGTCATGAGGTGCCTTTTTCACTGCAGGAACAAGCTCATAATCGTCCCTTTAGCCTTTCTTTCATTTGCAAGATTGGATCCAATAGCTTCGACCGTGACATTACCTCAATGGAATAATGGAGGGTTTGTTATGTTGGCATATATGGAGAATTTTACATTGTTGATGGCGAAGTTAGAGGAACTGAAAAAATGACGTTCGTCCTCTTCAAATTCAGCTCATCAGCATTGACACCTACAAAGCTGTTTTTCCAGGTCCGCTCAATAAAGCCTATCCCAAAGTAGGTACGATTTTCTCCCCAAAAATGGCCTTATAAAGGTTCCAGAGGGATAGTTCTTGCAATTTGAACATGCACAAAGTCTACATTCCAATATCTAAACTTCAGTATTTTGTTGTAAACCCCAAAAACATTTAGTATGTACCAATGGATAGTGTCAAATGTAGTATGCCCAGATTACCTGGATGTCCTACTGCATCTGGTTGGATTTTTGCAGTACTCAAGACAGCATGCTTTTCTGGCCATTCTTACCAACAGTTTTCTGTAGTACGGCACATACATCACGGTGTGAGGTCGAGTATTAACAAGCTTGAGCCACCAGGAGCACAGAAATAGATGATGGCTCATTTCGCACTTCAGACTGCAGTGGTCTAAGTCTTAGGTGCAGTATCTGTGTAGATTCTGTCATTTATGTGATGCTGATCCTTGGAGCTCCAGTTAAAAAGCAGCTGCTCTGTTTGGTTCTTGAAGACGCATCATAGGTGCATTACTATGATGAAGTAGCATGGCCCAAATGTATGCATACGTACTTAAAGCAAGAAGAAAAAAGTATATGATCGTGATTGCAGTAAAAGGTTAAAGCTGCCATAAAATAACCTGCAAGTTCCTGTACTTAAAATCAGCTCACTTTGGTCAAAAGAAGGACCCTGAATGTGACTGAACAGGTCCCAAGTTGGCCCTCAGTGCGTGAAGCCCAAACTAATCTGTGTGATGGTGGAAGTGAGCGTCTGCGGTGCTTTGAGGACAGGCTGCAGCGAGGAGGTCTCTGCCGGCCGGCCGGCCAGGCAGCCTGAGACAGATCACACCCTCGCACTGTCGCTCTCTGGATGAGGCGCCCAAACTCTAAACTCTTTTGGCAAGTTTCTGTAATTGAATCATATTTTGTCTTGTTTGTCGTGACTCGGCCATTTATTTTTAGAGCTAAAAGCTTTTGTTGCTAGGAGACTGTGTGTCTTAGGAGAGGCAGAGTGAGGGAGGGACAGTATGAAAGAGAAAAAAGAAAGAAAGAAAGAGATGGCAGTGGTGTTGAGGGGGAGAAAGGCGGAATCTGTGAAAGCTGAACGACAAATGAACTAGCTATGAGTCAGCAGGGACATCTGCAACGCACACAGCCACACACACACATGCAGTGGGCATGGTTGCTATTCCTGTGTTCTTTGTCTGTGTGCTCTGTGCACCCACGCATGAACCCACTTACCTCTCCCCACTAACCTGTGCTGTGTGTTTGTGTACTTTGTGCGTGTGAGAGATATTAGCTCGCCCACTTTGATTTAATCCGCTCCTGCTGTGCGTCGTATGCGTCAGCGTGTGTCTGTGCATGTGTGTTTAAGGAAGTGTACTGCATGTGCACATGTGGATTTTTCTCCAGTGTACCCCATTATGCAGCAGCGTGTTGTGTCTGTGTCACAATGCATAACCTGTACCCAGCAACAAGAGCCTTATTGTGTGGTGTATGAATCATATGCTCGTACCCCATTAGTAATCTGCCTTCAAATGGCTATTAGCAACTATCACAGCCAACTTGTCTGTCTTTTGGCTCTCTCTCCGAGCACCATAGGAGATCAGATAGCAGCATGTGGTTTATTAGTCATCAGGAGCGGGTCTGTTTTTCAGGATATTTTTTTTCTTTTCCGTAAGTTGCGTAACATTTTTTGATTGTGTTAGCTGCCACCTTCATAAAAAAGAAGCGCCAGTTTGTGAAAGTTAAGACCCACTATATTTGCAGATTTAGAAAGTGAAAGTCACGCTTCCTTCTATTTAAATGAACATTGTCATGAGTGAGATGTATTTTTTTTTGCCATTTTGAGAAATCCCCATTATTACAGGAAAAACAAAGAGAGACTACAGTCACATTTAGCTCTGATTTCTAATACACAAGCCAGCCTGTTTCCAATAATTCGGGACAAATTTGAAGTTGCAAATTTTTATTATAGATAGAAAGGTTTGATTTGTGCTACAATTCAGTGAACTGAAATCCTGCTTCAGTTCAGTATTTACTGTGTGATAGATTTAAAGCATGTGACAGAGCATTACCACATGAGTTACCATCAAAAGCATGACTGTCACACAAGGAGGATGGCATGAATTTCTGACTTTACAGTTTAAATCCTGGGTCGGACGTGCTGCATGACACATATCCTATAATGCAGCCTTTGTGATTTGTCAGTTGCAGTGTTTCAAAAGGCAACTTTGATTTGAAAATTTGCATAATCTGCTAAAAACAGAAAACTTTGGCCATGCACGAGAGAAACATTCAGTCGACCGTGTTGTAATTATTCTTTGATGTGAGCTAGTGTCCGACATGTTTCATGCTTTTCAGAAACAAAGATAACAAGAGAAGCGGAAATAGCTAATCAGTCGTGTTAGTTAAATGTTTGCTGTGTCAGAACTTATTTGCAGAAGGTGTTTCCATCTTCCAGTGAAACACATTTACTGTTTTTGAACTAGTCGGATACATTCTTAAGTTGGTATTTTCTCATTTTGTCATTTCCGTACTCCAAAATGTAGATGAAGATGTGTTATGTAATGTGTTCTGTCATGCATCTGAACACTCATCACACTCCCAAAACACAAACAATATGAATGCTACATAGAAATGCAGTGGAAAATACATTAAACTACATCTAAAACACAGATTTAGCTTTCAATACCAGAAATGTTTTGGATTGAGGCAACATCTAAAAAATATCAAATATCACAGTAATTCCAATGTACAAAATGGATGACAAAATCAGTATGTTTCATTTAGTTTAGGGAATAAAGAAATGCAGCTCTGGCTCAGCAAAGTTCTTGCAAAATTCAACGTCTATTGGACAGCAAAATATTGCAGCTTGAAACTCTTGAATCTGTCCTAAAGGGGAAAAGCAGATTACAGTTTCCCAACTGGTGTGTGTCTTGATTATTGAGCCAGACACTGATTACAAGGGAGCTCATAGCAATGTCAAAGGCAGGAGGCCGGTGCAATAGTCGGAGTTTGGGTGTTTGCTAAGTTTAAACTCCTCTGACAATATGAGCAGTTCTTCATGCACTGAAAAATCTGCTTCCACAGTTGAGTCGTACTTGACCTTTTGCTGTAATGTGGCAACACTGGATATTGTCAACACCAGCTGCTGCATTTGCAAGTGTGTTTTGGTGTCTAGAGTCGTGTTGTTGTCGGTCTTCCTTTATGAATTGTCGCTTGTTGTTGTCCGACTTTGCCACTTTCAGCCAGTTATGCATCGCTACTACAGTCGGCGCTTCTGCCACGACTTCCCCAACTGTGCATTTGCAGACACTTAGCTGCTCTTTGCACACCTGATAGCGGACTTTGGTTTCACTGCGTCCAACTTGGTTAGTTTTTCCATGACTCACTTTGACTCCATTTACACCTGCTAATAAAATCTGATCTGTATGTGGATACGGGAAAACACATGTTAGTTTCAGAGCAGACTGAAGACACGTGCGCCCTCGTGGTTATGACTCTATCAGTGCATTGTAATAATTATCAACAAAGTCAATTATTTGTGAGTCAAGGCAAGTTCAAACAGTGCTCCTTTTTTTTTTTTTTTTTTTTTTAAGAAAGCACCACCCATGTAGACAGGGGTGCTGGAGTTTGATATCCACTCAGCTTCACAAAAAGATTCACATCAAGTATATTTTATTAGCATGGTTTAAAACCACTGGAGGTGACCAAAGATTTGTGCATGTTACAAGACAGATGGCAACAAAGGAATTGTGCAAAATGGCGACACAGAAAACAGGATTAAAAACGTGAAAGGTCTAATTCTAAAGTGATTGAAACAAAATGCTAAAATAGTAATGCTTGCTTTGAAATGTCAATTTAGGAGGAACATTTTGACTCAAAGCACAATCTCCTTTACTTACTAACCTCAGTCTTCTTACAGTTTAAAGCTGTGTTTGGGATCAATAGCTGTTTAACATTTAATAGCTGAGTTTGACGATTAAATTACAGATATCAACAATATAATTTTGTGCTAGCTGTTATTAAACTGTGGCTAGTTAGTCTGCAATTCAATTTTGACTTGACAAAGTAAATGTCGCTGAGATCTCAAATGTCACCATTACTAGTCTGAGATTGGAAAATCAGTCCAGCAAAATATTTTACTGGTGTTAGCAGAAGTAATCGCAGCGGATGACAGCTTCGTTCATTGGAGAGTTGTGGTCAAAATTTACTAGAAGTTTGGCTTCTGACTGCTCTGACGTGGTGGTAAAACAGCTTGTCATATGTGGCTTACATTTGCCACAGCAACGACAGACATCTGCATTATTTCATCAAAACTCATTCTAGGTACCTGTAATTACATTTAGACTCCATTTTGAAATTTCTAAAATGTCATTCAAAATAGTTTAAGCTTAATTTGAGATGCCTACAATGGTCAGTGTCTTAAATTGAAGAGAATCACAGATATTTTGAACTACAACTGTGACTATTCAGAAATAAACATCTGAAACTAGAATTACATTCCAGCTAAACTTGAGCTGCAGATATCTGTAATGAGAAACACATGGATGGTAAACGTGGTATCACTTATCCTAGGAGGAACGACACTGTGGATACCTTAAAAGTCCTTTTTTTGACTAGGAAGACTTGAATTACGGATGTCTGCGATACATATCCAGTCTAGCTATTAAATGTTAAAACAACTCGCCACAGGATGCCACTGAGACTTAAAGGTGGACTGAGGACAGAGAAGTTCTGAAATGTACCCAGAACCCAACACGTGCATGACTTCATGAATAAGACATTAGTCAGTTGTTGCACTTTTAATTGGTTCGCTGTGAATTCAGAGTAGCAAAAAATGACCTTTTTGACAAAAAACACTGTAAAAAGTCGCTTTCTACTGATGCTAAAAAAACTAAACATCAGGTACAGCGTATAATTTTTAATAAACTGAAGCCTGCCGGTTGTTTACTTTGCCATTTTGCAGCCTATTCATCAATGAATCCAGCCCCAGTCCGCACACTGTGCAAACAATGAAAGCACATGTTTAGTAAATGGAGAAGTCATAATTGATTTAATCATCATCTGGGCACCACATACAGTTTACTTCACACAGGAATTTAGTAACCAGGTGTGTCCTCCTTTTTTTTTGTTGCAACTGCACAACTCTTTTCTTTTCTGTTTTTTGGTCGTCTTATCTGGTTTTCATCTGGTGTTGTGCTTTTCTGTGGTTGTTCTTTGAGCTATTGTCTCCTTTTTATGAAGCTGCCCCAAAGCGGTTTCCTATCAAATGTTGACAAGGCAATAAAGGATGAAAAGAATAAACATTTGCCAGTTTTGCTGGTTGAATGCATCAGATGATATTTTGAGATAATGATCACATGCACTGTGATGCAACAACTTTAACATTATGTCAGCGCGTTTCAGTCGAACGCTGGTTAATAGGCCACATCGCAGGACACTGTTACAGTCTGTCAGCCTTGACCATATCATTGTTAACAGTTCACTGTCACTGCTATATAGATATGACAGGCTTTGTAGAGTGTGGGAAACTGATTGTAACCTTGGTATTGAGGATAGTGCGTTTCTTTACAGTTACATAAACACATACACACACTAAATTCAGCATTGTTATATTGTGCCCATATGTTTCCCACCCTCCGCTTTCTCAGCCTGATTGCCAGAACACATCTGGTCCTAATAAGGTGTGTGTGTGTGTGTGTGTGTGTGTGTGTGTGTGTGTGTGTGTGTGTGTGTGTGTGTGTGTGTGTGTGTGTGTGTGTGTGTGTGTGTGTGTGTGTGTGTGTGTGTGTGTGTGTGTGTGTGTGTGTGTGTGTGTGTGTGTGTGTGTGTGTGTGTCACTATGCCTTTGCTATTCAGCCTTTCAGCCTCTGTTGAAGTGGTGTTGAGTCTTTTACTGCCACCCACTGCTTTACAAGACAAAGCCTATACTTTTAACTTTGTATAATGGTGTGTGTGCTTTTGTGACTGTGTGTGCTGATAGTAGTTATAAAACCATAGCTTATATTTTGGCTGCGCATATTTCAAGGCCTGTTAATCTGTTTCAACAGTGCTGATTTTTCCAGCTTTGATGCCGATAGCGGGGAAGTTTTGATACGACTGCAGCCGGTGGGAACAGATTTAACCAAAATGCTCATCACCAGCCGTAGACAGAAACGTGTGGAGGATTTTATAACGTTTCATCCTTTGTTCTGTGGCACCACACAATCTTAGTCTTTTATCCGTTCTTTAATGCTGCACTCTAACCTTACACTGTTCCTTTGTCAATTACTGCAATATGTCTGTACTCGCAGTTTAAAATCCCAACTGTTATTAGCTGTAAACCAAAGCAGTTTAAGACTATTGTGTTGTTGACCCGGCAACAAAATGGCTGCAGTTAAGCCGACCAATTAACAGCTTCAGAGGGATAATATTTTAATCGCATGCACTTCACACGAGTCAACACAAGACAAGATGGTAAATACAGCTTTTCTTGTCTGATCTGTTTTTTTTTTGTTTTTTTTGTTTTTTTTACATCAATCATAAAACATTTACACGGTCATCCACCTGAATGCCCCTGTTTCTGTTTCGCTCACGTTAGGGTTTGCTTTCCCAGAATGGGCCTATAAGCCGGAGTCGAGCCCTGGATCCAGGCAGATCCAGCTGTGGCACTTCATCCTGGAGCTGCTGAGGAAAGAGGAGTACCACGACGTCATCGCCTGGCAGGGAGACTATGGAGAGTTTGTCATCAAGGACCCGGACGAGGTGGCCCGACTGTGGGGTGCCAGGAAGTGTAAACCCCAGATGAACTACGACAAGCTCAGCCGAGCTCTCAGGTGAGACTGAAGCTGCTAACACACATATTACATTTTCTACATTTTTACCAACTCCTGCATTTTAGGAAGCCTAAATCTGAGACTTCTGGAAATGCTCCTCTAGTGTGAAAACTCATTCTGTGACTTTTGGAAATGATGACACAGACACCCATGTTTGCTTCCTGATTGGCTCTTATCAGCCGCTATGTGTACTTCCCTCATTCATCATGCCGCTAATCATTTATTTGCTTTGCGTCAACTCCCAATCTATGTTATCCGCCACCATGACCGCCTTAAACTCGTCAGTCCGAGCAAAAAAAAATCTCTGATCTTACTATTCACTGTTGCTTTTTTTTTTTTTTTTTTTTTTTACTCCAAAGTATTTTCTGCATCTTAGCAACCAAACCTCTGCCTCCAATTTACGCCAACAAGTGCAAGGTTAGTCCTTCACCCTCTGAAAGGGACACATTTCTCTCTGCAGTCGTATTCAGGAGCATCTGCGACTGAGATGAGCAGAACACAAAGCGTTCGAAAGTGCAAACGTGAATTCATATTTGTGCTGCAACAAAAGGCTGAAATGAAAATCCATATTTTTAATTTTTTTTTAAATTAATATTCAGATAATTCTTTTTAGTGACAAAATATTCACATGCATTCCAGATTAAATGCATGAGTTATCAATCATGCAATGTAGCATAGTGCTACTACATTTTCTAGAACATTCACCCACATCTTCTTCATCAATGACTGGAATAAGCTTGTGTGTCATCTCATGGTCCTAAGGGTGGCATGATTATGGATGAAATGATAATCATGGTTTTTTAACACAGTTGTTTATTGATTTGTAAGGGCAATTTTTTTTATATTTAAATAAATGGAGTACTCCCTTTACTTCCATGTTCCTGCTAATGTCCAAATCTTGCCATCAAAATACAACTTGTGCATCCTCTAGAATCAGAATTGCATCAAATCAACCTTTCAGTTACAGCTTCCTCTTCCTCATCGTGTGATATTTTGTTGCACTGTGTAGTATCGCTGTTGGGGCTTGGAATAATGTGAATACAGTGACATTAGCGATGTTACACGAGTTTGTTGTGTTGTTTTGCACATCTGTTTTTTTTCTGTTTTTACCACATTTTTGCTGTTTTATGAAGTTTTTACTTTTTTAATTTGTCTTTTATTGTTTGCTTACTGGGATGCTTGTGTAAACTGCTGCAAAAGAAATCGCCCTTCAAGGGACAAATAATAAAGTTGAGTTGAGTTGATCAAATGCACTCTTTGCTAAACATCACTTGCCCAAAAATCCAAAATACCGCCATGTGAGCTCTTCATCGTCTTCTCCAGACAGTTGATTTTTGCTTTGTGTGTTACTCTTCTACTTTGATTTGCAGCCACAACATCCAGGAATTTTTTGCGTTGCAGGGATGCATACTTCACAAAACTAAGGCCAAAACAAGTGATAACTCACTTGTGACTTCTGTTAGTTTAGGGAGGACGTAATTTTATATGCAGGGGAGTTTTTCTATGATGTATGAATTTAAATGGCAATTTTGCAGTGATTCGTGCTTATTTGATTGCAGGAAATCATATCAAAATTCGATTAGTTGTTCAGCTCTAATTTCTACATGTTTAGAGTGCACTGTCTTTGTGTCTTATTGATTACACAGATCATACATCACAAAAACAGTTCAACTTCAGCAAAAGACCTTTTTCTTCCTCCTACAAAGTACTTCAATAAGTTTAAAGTGAGCATAAGTTTAATGTAGTGTTAGTTTGCTGTATTAAGTTTCATATTTAAGGTCATATGTTTGCCATAGATATTCACAGTAGAGCAGTCAGACGATGGCCGAGACAGTTTCATCAAACCTAATTACAGGAGCTGGAATCATGTTTGTTTTGAACTCCAGCTGAACAGTGATAAACTCTGTGAAGCGTACAGGATTGATTTTAAAATAGATCCGGTTCATTAGTGGTAAGATAGCGGCACTGAAGACCACAGGGCTACTGATAACACTGTGTCTGTTCTCACACAGCAGAGTTTGAACATTATTTCTTCTTCTAAATTATTAGCAGTCTGTTGTTCTGTGCTTGAAAACAAGTTGTTTTAAAAGGAAACCTGTTAAATTGAAGGTGGAAATTGGTGACAGAAGCTTTCACTGTACTACTTTGCCATGACCTGGACTCGATTTTAGATTCTGCTGAAATATGAGGAGCAGCTATAATCTGGAAAAGACACCATGCTTTATGCTCATATTCTGGTTTTTGTCAAATCATAATTCATTTTCAAGCCATTTCCCCTCACACTTTTTAGTCGTGTTGTTTTTTTGTATTTTAATATTTTGCTGACTCTCTTTCAGATTTTATTTATCTTTTTTTAATCATTGATGGTATATTTGAGCTTAACCCTTTACATTTTCTTTTAAGATAACCAAGTTTACGCCATTTATCAGAACCAGAAACTGTAAAAACAGAAAGAATTTTCAACCTCCCTGTGGGGCATAAATGTATCATGTGATCTACAGCTCAATAAGCAAATATAATCAAATCTAAGCTTGTGATATTTCATTAAAATCCCTTGATTCTACATGTTTCATTCAAAAAATTGCCAAAAATGAATTGTGTGAACTGGACAGATTCTGTTTAAAAAAAAACAAAAAAAAAAACAAGTCTGTGCTTCTCAATGTCAATTAGAAGCAACTTTTGAATCCGCTATGACTAACAATCATGTGCTAATAATTTAGGAACTACAGGATGTGTTTTCACAGAAAATAATAAACATACTTAATAAAAATAATTGCAGCATGGCTTCAAAACGGTATACAGAAGTGCAAGTTGTTGGATGATACATTCAGCATGGTGAAATATCTCTGAATTGATAAAGGCTGCAAGAATCTAAATCATTCATGACATAACTACAAAACATTTAGTTCGCTCTACTTCTAGCTGTGGATGTGTTGTTTCCATAGAGGTGCAGGACTTTGTAGTGCAGAGAAAAATGAGCCCACAGTGAGTAAAAATGTGATAGTAACAAAGAAAATGCCCTTAAAAAACTGCTTGGAGTTCAGAGAGTTAATTCCAACCGTTTGCATTGTGCAAGAAAAGAAGAGCGAGCGTGTTGTTGTGAATTGTGCATCTGCGCTGCGTGCTGAAACTCCAGGGTGACGGCGGATTTAGAAACGCACACCTTCACCCTCTGCAGAGCACATGTGGGATGCTGCAGAGTTTTATTTAGCTGCCAGTCTGTTCTCATCGCCGTGTACACAAACACACAATCTCACGCGCGCATCTAGTCATCAGTGTCGCCTCCTGTGTTGTAGGTTGGTGTGGGTTATAGTTTGCCATGGTGATGACTAGCTACGCTCCCTCGTCACCACACACACTCACGCACACGCACCCACAAACACACACACACACACAAACACTTAACACCTTGTTATATGTCAGCCCTCCTCCAGCCCATCTGTCCTGTTTGTTGCTGCAACTTTTTTTCCCAACATAATCGTATAACTGCATATTTAAAGACACACTGCATGTTCTGTGCAACTTGTGTTTGAATATATCTGAATGCATATTTGTTTACAAGAATTCAACCCTTATCCTGCCAGCAGACCCCAAACTTAATGTCCCTGTTTTCTGTTTTTGTTTTAATTGATGCTTTTTTTTAAAAACACCATTATGTTGTGTTCCTGGGGGAGCTCGATCAAAAGCACCCGGTTCCTCTGATGCGGTTTTAATAGATGGAACTTTTTATTGAGTTCCTGTTTGCTGTGGGTCCTAATTCAAAGTAGCACATATTATCAGGGAAGGTAGAGACACTGTCAGTCATTTTAAAGGGGGCAGACACAGATCCTAAATCCTGCTTTTCCTCAAATAATCATCGGAAATACAATTATTACACAAGTAATATAACATTATCTCATGGTGAAATGTATTATATAAGACTGAAATATGCGTGTCATGCCTGTGATTGACATGCAGTCAGAGCAGGACATGCTTTTGCCCACATTCACACTCTGTCCTGTTCTGACTGCACGTCAGTCATATGCATGACACACCACGAGTGGAGGGGGGAACCACAAAAATAGCCATTTCTGAAAATTATGAAGAGGTTTGCTGTTTCTCCAAGCTCCAAGATGTAATTGGCTGCAATAAATCTAGATTATATCTCTATAATATAGTCCTGGATGGCATCAGTGTTGTCTGTTCTCGGCAATGATGGCAAATGTTTCCTTGAAATCACTCAAAATGAAATGATACCAGAATCAAAAGCACAAATCCTGCAATTTGCATTAAAAATAAGTGTTTCTGTTTTACATAA
This sequence comes from Amphiprion clarkii, assembly GCA_027123335.1. Taxonomy (NCBI): domain Eukaryota; kingdom Metazoa; phylum Chordata; class Actinopteri; family Pomacentridae; genus Amphiprion; species Amphiprion clarkii. The sequence continues at coordinate 6,024,505 of CM049580.1, read as the reverse complement.
AATGCTCATTTACTATAACTTTTTTCAAATAATAATACATTCTTACAGATGACATTAATATCAGAACTAAGTATTTTGCAAAGAAGTTAGTTAATATTTTGCTGTGATTCTATATTCCTTTTATGTTGATAGAATGAGGGTTAAAATAGTTGTGTGACATGCATTTCTTCTGCAGAATCATTTAGTTCTTTGTTGCTTTACTTAACGACACAGTTAAACACACACAACAATGCAACACACATACTGCATAACTAGCTGAAGCTGCGACCTCCATCTCTGGTTACAGATTAAAACGATTTATTTCATTTTCTTTTACCTACTTCACATTTGATCCTGCAGTGCCTAGAACTCAATACCTCAGTGACTTAAGAAAAAGTTGAAGTACTTGTACAACATACAATTTCAAACACTTCATAGTAACATGTCCTTGATATTTTTTTATTATTTATTTTGCAGCAGTACTCTGTAAGTCGTAATTGATGCAGCTAAAGGAGAAACCAGGAGTCCTTGATCTCCCGTGGTGATCCTCGGTTATTTGAAACACATCAAACTTGTTGCTGGCGCACAAAAATAGACACAGAAATTAGATCTTCAAATTGAGTGCGGGCATTAAATTAAGAGAGAATTAAGCCCACAAAGGTTTAACAGTGTGTTAAGAGTTGATTTGATATGGGAGGAATTACTTTCTCTCTGGTCTCACTAAGTGTTTTACTTCAAGGACCAGCTGGAGCCAAACTCTGTTGTGCGCGTCTTCTTTGCGGTTTGTAAACCTTTCATATGAACAACGAGCTGTTAATTAATTCTGACGTCTTTTGGAAGAAAAGTTCTCTTCATCTTTGATTGATGCTTCTCGCCGTCTTTTGAAGTGAGCGCGCGTTGGTGCACATATGTGTGTTCGCTCATGCATACACGGAGCATGTGTGCGTGGACATTTTTGTTTTTCATGAGTTTGTGTTGCTGCTCATCTACGTGTGTGTTCAGTCTATGGAGTCTATACAGTCTTTTCTAGTTTATTTGAAGGAAGTTCAAATGGTCTTCAAAGAGCCTGGAGGCCTCGAGCGAGCCTGGCCCCGGTATGTGAGGCCGACTGTCCCATATTGACTCAGTGCTGTGTGAATGTGTGTCTGTGTTGCTTTCACATGTATGTGCCTGGCCTCCCCCCTCCCCGCCCCCCGACATTCAAAGTACCATCCATCTAGAACGTCTGTGAACATTATGTCCTTCCAGCTTTTACTGCTTATACTGCCCTGATATTGTTAACACCCACACAAATCCTGCAGTTCACCTCACACAGTGTGTGTAGTGTATACTGCGTTGCATTGATATTTTTCCACATTTTTTTGAATGGAATGGATTTTACCCGAATACTTGCTTGCTGTTCACCGTTTAATTCCCATCAATGTGTTCATTTTACGGCCAGCAGCAAATAGTAGCAGTTAAATTACATTAGAGCTACAATAATTAGTCGTCAACTATGAATATAATCTTCAAATATTTTACTCATCGATCAGTTTGAGTCATTTTCTAAATAAAAGCAGTCTAAATTCAGTGATTTTAGCTTCTTAAATGTGAATATTTTCTGGTTTCTTTCCTCTGTGACAGTAAACTGAAGGTCTTTGGACTAAACAAGACATTTGAGTAAACTCTGATCCACATTTTTTTTTTAATTTTCTGAGATTTTAGAACTAAACAGCTGGTTAATGAATCAGTTTGAGTAATTTTTCAAGAAGAAAACGTCTAAATTCTATGACTTCAGCTCCTTAAATGTGAATATTTTCTGTTTATTTCCTCCTCTATGACAGTAAACTAAAGCTCTTTACCACTAATTGGCATTTTTCACAATTTTATGACTTAAATTTAATTGGTTTGTGTCAAATTCTGATTTCTTTCCTCTATGACAGTACACTGAAGATCTTTGGACTAAACAAGACATTTGAGGAAACTGATCAGTGAATCCAGAAAATAAATCGAGGAGAACTGATTTGCAGTAAAAATGAAAATCTTGGTGTCGGAATTTTTTCCACACTAAACTTCCAAAAATTGACTTTTTTAAACATTTGTCCCTCCATGTTGATTGGCTGTTTTTCATGAAATGTAATCAATCAAATAGTGTTGTAAATAGTACTTACAGATAGAGTGCGGTCGCTGCTTTAGAACCAAAGTAGCACATTTTTAAATTAATGTATTTTATTGGAAATTTGTTTTTTAAAAAATAACGGTACCCCTAATTGGAAAGCTGCTGAATATTGGATCCGATAATCACCCAAACTAAAGATCAGTCGACCTCTTTTCCATCTACACCTTAAGACCTGAAGGACTGAAACACCTTCAAAGACATTGTTTTTGCAAGACTTCATATTTGACATCAACAGTTTCTCAGGGTGTGATAATCTTGCTTTGTAGATTAATGTTTGAGATGTAATGCATAATATACATTTAAATCCAGTACATTAAACAGACTAGTTCATTGATGAGCCATGCGAACAACATTCAAAATAAATTATAATGAGATTATTGTAACAGATACTGTGATAAGAGACAGTGTTAACCTTAATGGCAATTTCTGGAATTATTTTCCATGTAAAAGATGTAAAAATTCCATTTTTTGCTGTGTTCTGTACCAAACAAACATGTTTCTTTCCATCTGGAGATATGATTTGCAGGCTGTTGCAGCACAGTGCTTCATTTATAATCATATGTTGTGACAAATATCACCTTTAACAAGAAACTGCAGCACCTGCGATCTGGATATTGCACTTTTCCATAGTGTCTCACTTATTTGGTCAACCATCCATAGTTTTTTCCACATGTGAACTGCATTAAGTGTGAGTTTAATCATCCTAGTGTAAAAGACAGTTTCGCTGCCGCCGTTACTCTTGAAAGTAACAAGTAAGTGCACTCCTTTCAAAGCCAATCCTTGATCTTAAGACTTTAAAGAAAGTGATCTGGATCCTCATCAAGATTTAATTCCCCGTGCTCCACCTCTTCAACATAACATTTGTCCTGGTAGTTTTTGTATTATCCTGCTTACGGGCAAACAAAGCATACCTTGACGATGAATAATCCCCTTAATCTTGATGCATAGTTGCAGTGTTAAAGCAGTTGTGTGTTCACATGTTGAAAAAATGCTCCTGTTGCTCTTGCTGATCCAGAAAAAAATCTCATTCGTGACTCAGAAGGCGTGATAGCACTTGGACACTTGATTTTTTCAAATGTTGATAGCAGACTACCTCAAAGATTCATGCAGTTCTTACAGGTTAATGCTAAATAATTTAACACTCGGGAAGAATAAAAGACCTAAATGCGGCTTTAAGTTTTAGTTTTGTTTTGTATTCTTGTATTTACTTTATGATTAGTGGGTTTTTTCCATCACTGCATGCTGCTTAAACAGTTCGATACCTGCTAGTTGAGAGGATATCAACACTATGTGCTGTCAGATATCTCAAATTACCGCTCTAATTCGTTGTGCGTGTGCTCAACGGGTTTGTCGTCACTTGCATATGTTTTCTGCCTCCATTGTGCGTTTGAGCCTTTGTGCCTGCTGTTTATTCGCCTGTTGTTGTGTGTGTGCCTGTATTACATCTGAGAGCGTGGGTGAGCGTAGCAGTCGGCTCTGTCAGAAGAGGCCCTTCACTCATTGAGTCATTGAGGGGCTGGATGAGCTCCTGGTTCACACACTCGGCTTCACTTTGTTTTTCATTGTACCGAACTCCAGTGACTAATGTTGTGTTCACGCTGGAGCAGGGATGCAGCTTTGTCGTTATGACTAATGTGATCATTGTGGGGTTTTTTTGTAACTGTCACTACAAGTGTGACTGATTTTATGAAACCTGTAAGAATCCAGCCTTTTTATTACGTTTGGGCATTTTGCATAAACTGCAGTTTCACCTGCACGTTATTAATGATAAACCACGTGTGTTGCGTCACATGTATGTTATGTATTTAGCCACAAATAAACTATTGATCTTGCTGGATGAATGGATGTATAAAGAAAAACAGATCGATGGGTGGATAAAGGGCAGTTACACAAGCTGAAATGCTCACCTGTTTGATTTTTTAAATTCAGCCCCCGCTGCTGCTGGAGAGAAGCTCAATCAGAAATTATTAACAACAACAGATTTATTATTCACTTAGATATATTCAGGTAAATCGTTATATACAAATACATCCAGTGGGCACCTCTCTGCTTGATCCTAACATATTAGATTTCTCACAATGAAGCAGACAGCTGAATGAGAGACACTGATTTAGAAGTTTTTACATAAAGAAATATGAATGCGGTTTGGTCGGTGAGTCACAGGGAGCCATTTTATTGTCTTTTAGATGAGCCGCCAGTGGCGCGCTATTCACTCCTCTACATTACCCAGTGTATTGACGATGACTAATGCACTCATGCTAATGGAGCCGCCTGGGTAAGACAAAGTCTGAGCGGCTGTCTCACTTCCTTAAGTAATCACAGTCAGAGTTTGAATTCAGCCTCGTGTTCACATTGTTAACAGCTTGTTTAATTGTGTACCGCGCTCTGACTCATGTAAAAATTACCATGCAGGTAGCGCTTTCAACAGCCACACTGCGGTTTCTGATGTTTCACTTTTGGCTTTTGTAACATTGCATTGTTTTGTTGTTTTAATTCACTGCAGCCACCTAGAAGACACTGATTCATTAACCCTCTAAACCCCAAGTAGTCTCTGGGCGTGTTTTCGCTCCTGTCACGTTTTTATTCAAAATAGGGTCAATTTTTCACTGCATTATAAAGTCCTGCACCTCCATGGAACAGCACAAACATTACTAGAAGAATAGAGAACTCAGAAATGTCCTCTGTGTGATATAACACAGCTACGATGCTAGACATCATAAAAAAGAAAGTTTAATTTCCTTGATTACTCATTAACTACCCACGTGTTACTAATACTCGGGGGGAAAGGGTGGCTCTACACACTATAGATGTTCTCCTACATACATCTTTAGTTTGTTTTCATACTTGCCTCCTATTTGGTCTGTAAACACAGCCTGCAGTTCAGCCAAATATCCTCTAAATATTTGGAACTAATGACTCCTCTGCTGCACTGAGGGACGTAGAATTTCTTGTTTTGTTTTTTTTTTTTATATAGGACCAGGCAATAACTGTTTATTTTCAGTGAATTTTTAAATAAGACATGTTAAATAAATGGACTTTGATGCCCAAGCTTAAGGTTAGGTTTGGTCATTTTCCCTGAAAATCAGATTATTATTTGTGTTTTGATAGTTTTTGGCTCCGATAGAGTCATTTTGGCAATTACTGTATTTTTTTAGCATGCTTTTCAAATCTGCCTTTCAGTTTGGGGTTTACAGGGTTCATTTTATCCACAAAAAATATTCGATATAAAAATGCTTGTCAGTTTTAAAAACATACTGGGGAACTGAAGGTTAGATGCAGTTATTTTCAAGAGCCTCCAGCATGCAAAGAGCAAAACTATACATTTTTATGGGCCACACAGGTGCGTTTACAATTTAGCAGGTCTGTCTGGGTGTGTCTCTGGCTGGCCCACTCAGGTAGGTAAACTCTCTTGGTTTCAAATCAAGTAATTCTGACATTTGAACACCTTATTTGACTCTTCACACATCTGGCCGCCCTGCAGTAACTGAATGAAGAGACAAGAGGCTTCCCTGTGCACATCTGTCCATTAGCATCCACTGGTGGGCGTTTAGGGGACATCTGTACATTTCAGTTTTAGAAAACAAACTAGGTTACACTCTCTAAACTGCGAGAGTCTTGGCAAGCGGTATCGGTCACGCCGCGCCACCCACCACCACATGAAAATTCTCAACCTGTGGGAAACACTGAGATGTGAAAAAGCAACCAAACAAAGAGTGCAGCCAAAGCACGTCTGGGAACGGAGCTTTTGGCGTCAGAGCATCAAAGTTCCAAATTGAAGCACTAAAAATGTCTCCAAGGGGCTCATCTTGTGCTTTGACAGACCAGCCTTCCTCCCTGCTGCGTTTCAGCACCAGGCAGCGTCAAACCAAAGCAGCGAGGGGTCAGAAATAATAAATCTGGCACTGTTTACAGCATAGCCAGAAGAAGAACTACTGTTTACTAACTTAAAGTCCCCGATCATCCTTATAAAAAAGAACAAAACATTTGTCTGCACCTTTCATTCCTGTTTACAATAATTTACATAATGTGTCGAGAAATTACTGATGTGTGCGGGAATGGACAAAAAAGGTTAACACTTAAAATGTGTTATTTGGCACCAAAGGGTAAATCCTCTAATGCCTCAAATTATCTTTCCATCCATTTTATGCTGCTATGCAGAACCGCTCACACAGTTACTGCTTCACATTGGCAGAGCTGGAAAAAAGTACAGAACTGATTGACTGCTGATTACTGTCTCAGCCAAATGGATTGCTAAATGTCCACATTTAAGCCAACTGTCCTCATGTTTCCAGGTTCAGAACAAAATGGTGAACTTTGTTGATTTGTTGATGGTGCTTTTCAATAAAAATCACTGGCAGGCTGACATTTTTATGGAACTCGGTGGTTTCGACTGGGAAATGTGCGTAAATAAGCGTACTTATCGGTGGTTTCACTTTTAATATCAGGCTAGAACAACATGAAGCCATAGTCAAAGATGTACTGCATATTGCTTTACAATAACACCCTTTCTTTGCTTGTCTCTTCAGATACTACTACAACAAGAGGATTCTTCACAAGACCAAAGGGAAGAGGTTCACCTACAAGTTCAACTTCAACAAACTAGTGCTGGTCAACTACCCCTTCATCGACATGGGCTCCGGTATGTATATTTCGCCCACACATTCAGTCTTATTTTAGAAATCTAGGGGCAACGTACCAACTTTAAACCCTCAGACAATCTGTAGCCTTTCTTTTTCACTTCCACAGAGCTGTGTGAACTCATAAACTGAGCCTTTCACCAGTGCTTTTGGTGCTGGAGCTATTGGAAAAAAGAACTTGCTAGCATTATTTCACACCAGCTTTGTAAGTCAGCAGAGTTTTAACCTTGGAACGACAAGAGTCACACTAGACAACATGGACACAATCAAAAGAGTGTTAGCTTTGGGACTGACAAAAGGTTTTTGGCCTTCAGACATCTGTGAATTTAGAGTCTTTCTATGTGCTGTGTGACTATGAATTTGGCTTTACGGATCAATTGCTGACAGCTGTAAAGTGTAGCGAAAAACTTGCTGTGTAGCCAAAGTTTTATCAGCCAAAATAACTGTTAAACACAATTGGTGAAGATATTGCCAATTTTGATGCCAGAAGCTTGTTTGCCATGAACAGAAGTTTACTTGATACTCTGAATCGTAATGTCATTTTTGTTGCCCTGATTTTGGGTTTACAGTTGTAGACCAAATGCTTTTGAGCACACATTGTAACTGAGACGTTCAAATGTTATTGTCTGAGAAGGTTTCCAGTCAGTGTGGTGGGTGCCTTACTAATTTACGTGCCAGAGACAAATGTTAAGGCCAATTCGTGCTTTCCACTTTGATGTGAGCTTGACGTTATTTCGACATCTTTCCTAATCCATGAGTTTCCTCTGCAGACGTCCATATGTAGCACAAAATTTATTATCGCACTGAAATAGGGTTGTAACTGACGTTTTTTTTCATTGTCAAATAATTTTCAAATGGTCATCCGTTAGTAGTTGAGTTTATTAAATGTCAAAAAATGGTGAATGATGTCAACCAGCTTTTCCTCAAACCCTAAAATGACAAATATCTTGTTTTGTCTGCAACTAAAAGATATTCAGTTTACTGTCATACGGGAATATAAAAGCGAGAGAGTATTAGAATTTTAGAGGCTTTAATTTACTCAAACAGATATAATTATCAGTATGTTGGTGATTAATTTAATAGTTGACAACTAGTCAAATATAGTTGCAACTCAAGCGCACCAGCTTGCACTTCACTGCACAAACTGTATGAGCATGGGACAAATGGAAAGTCTTGAACCTTGAAATTGTGCATTTACCAGCAAAACAACTGCTGCCCTCAATAAATAGTCATTATGATGAGATACAGTTAGCATTCTCTGTCATCCACACCTTTCTAATTCATCAGAAAAAGAAATATAATTGAAGTACTTGTGACAAGAGGTAGATTTATAGCAATATGCTTTAGGTCAACGATGCCCAAACACAGTGAAACTTCTAAAATCTCCAGAAATCCTGTCCTACGTCTGTGTGCTTAGTAAACCTCAGGAATAATCACACTGACAAGGTGCTTACAGTTCATTGTGTAACCAGCTGTTATATCCAATAAAAAGTGTACAATCACAGCCAACCTCTCACCACTTACCTTAGTCAGTTAGTCAATTAGTTGTTGCAGGAAAACAAACAGTTGTCAAAACAATTGCTTGTTACGAGGAGAGAGTGTGTCAGGGGATTCTCTGTTGCCCACACCTTTATAATTCATTATTAAAAGAGTTGTTGAATTAGTCAGTTTGCTGGACTGTGGAGGTGTTGTCATTTGTAGCAACAAGCTTTCCATTAATGGTGCCCAAACATGGTGGGAAGATCTAAATTCTCCAGAAACCTTGTGCTGTAGCTGCCCACTGCTCATTCATGATCACCATGTTTTTGGTTCCAAAATAGGTAACTTTGTATAAAATAAGTTTCTGGGGGGAAAAAACAATCCACACCAAATTGAATATTTAAGGTCTTGTAATTAACGGTGCTCAAACATAGTGAGTAATTCTAAATTCTCCAGAGACCCTGTGCTGTAACCGCCCACTGCTCATTCATCATCTGCACCTTTATAATTGAATATTACAAGACTTGTAATTCAAAAACTCCAACTTTAGAGGTGCTTTGATTTGCAGCGACACGGTTTAAAATTAATGGTGCTCAAACATCGTGGGAAGTTCTAAGTTCTCCAGAAATCCTGTGGTGTAACTGCCCACTGCTCATTCATTATCAACATCTGTTTGTTCCAAAATCATTAACGTTATAAAAAATAAGTTTGTGGAGGGAAAAAAAAAACAGTAATCCGCACCACATTGAATATTAAAAGACTTGTAATTTAAATAGTCAAACTTTAGAGGTGCTTTGATTTGGAGCCACATGATATCCATTTACGGTGGCCAAACATAGTGGGAAGTTCTAAATTCTCCAGAAACCCTGTGCTGTGTCTGCCGACTGCTCATTCATTATCCACACCTTTAAAATTTAATATCGAAAGAGTTGTAGTTGAAATAGTTGGACTTTGGAGATGCTTTTATTTGTACCTGCATGATTTCCTTTAACGGGTCCCCAAACATGGTGGGAAGTTCTAAATTCTCCAGAATGTGCTATGTCCACCCATGGCTCATTCATCTTCACCACCTTTATAACTGAAGATTAAAAGAGTTGTAATTAAAATAGTCAGCCATAGTCAGATGTTGGAGGTAAATTGTAGCTTCCTACTTTCCATCGACAGGGTTCAAAGACAGCAGGAAGCACCAACTCCTCCAGAAATCCTGTGCTATGTCTGCTGCCTGCTCATCTGTCATCCACACCTTTAAAATAGAATCTTGAGAGTTGTAATTGAAATAGTTGGACTTTGGAGGTGCTTTTTGTTTTTGTTTTTTTTTTGTAGCTGCACGATTTCCATTGACGGGGCCTAAACTTAGTGGAAAGTTCTAAATCCCGTGTTATGTTCATCAATGACACAGTGCTACAGTCCAGTATGTAACTAACTGCTATATCCTGTAAAAAGTGCCTTTGAGACACTTCGTCTGGAGATCCACTTCTTTTTCTGTGTTTAATATGACCAATGCATACGTATTGTTGTGTGAATCGAACAACAAACATGGAAGATGTGGAAACCGTGAATTGGCCTTCATAGGTAAAGACTCTGCATCCAACCTTGGTCACAGTGAAAAGAGGTTTTTAGATGGATGCTGGAGTAGTTAAAGAACTAATCAGAAACTAGACAGATTTTGTGCGGTTGTGAGTGCACATACATGTGTCTGCATTGTTACTGTATGTGTGTTGAAGACATGAGCGTGCCACGTTTATCCCTCTCTTCCCTCCTCTGAAGTCGTCTCTCGTTCTGTTCCCGGCCACCCAGTGTAAACACAGCCCATATGGAGCGTTGGATACTGGGTGACATAAGTGCAGCACGAAACTTTAATTATAGCCACTGTGTGATGTGGCCCACACACTGACATGTTGTGATATGATGGTTTCATACGATGGTTACACACACAAATGCCCACGTCAGTCTGGATTGATAGGCGAGCACAGACGCCCACAAATACACACGACGGATAAACACACCGCTTTTCTCCGCTCATCATCTCTGACACAAATGCTTTTTAAAGGGGGAGACGCACACACACACTCGCTCAGCAGCTCTGGAAAAAAACAGAGGAACCCAACCCATGTTTGTGATGGCAGTAAGAGCGACTTTTCCAATATTTAATTCTGGCACGTGCTCGGATGCCAAGAATTTATTGCAGTGCCACAGTCTCCCTGGCAGAGCGAGGAGGGAGGAGGGTTGAAAGAGAAGGGAACTTGTGGCTTAGTGTAGCCCGCTGTTTTCTTTGTGTGCGCCTGTAACCCTCTGGGTAGAATAAAACCTACGCTCATTAGTTACTTTTCCCATTCTCTTCAGTTTTAAGGACTGGTTCATCCAAATTTAGAAATAAAAAAGCATTTTTTTCGCTCCATGCAGACAGTTTTTTTTCTTCGCTGTCCAGACTTTCTTATCTGTCTGAGATTTCTCCTCACATATTACAATTGTGAAATTATTTTTTGTACACCACTGACCAGCAAGTTGGAAATCCATGCAAAAAAATCTCCCAATTAAACCATTTATCAGAGCCAGAAACTGTAAAAACCAAATGAATCCTTAAATTTTCAACCTGACAATCTTTCTGCTAATCATCTGTGATGTGTTGTTTTGTCAGAAAATTTTAAAGCGGGATTTTTCATCATAATCACTCCATTCTGAGTCTCCTTTAAAATGTACCAAAAGCAGTCACTTGCTCTAACCAAAATTTGATGAACATAAGAAAATTCTGTGCAGCCTGGAAGCCTTCGGTTTCTTGATTATAACCGGCTGTTGTGTCACAAAACTTTAGGGACTTTTTAGCTGAACTGCAGGCAGTGTTTACACAGGGGAAATAGGATGGCAAGTATGGAAACAAACAGATAAAAATCTAAGCAGTAAAATATCTGTAGTAAGTGGAGCCCACGTGTTTGTTCCAGAATGAGTAACTTGAAAAAGATTTGCATATGTTGATTCTGTTTTGTGCAAAATAATCAAAGAAATTCAGCTTTGTTTTTCAGTTTTTCATAATGTATGTCTTTAGAACCATTTCATAGCACACAGTAGACATTTAGAATTGTCTTTAATTCAAGCTATGATTGTACTGTTTCCATAAGGTGCAGGACTTTATGTTGCAGTGAAAAATGAGCCCTCAGTGATTAAAAATCTGGCAGAAGCACAAAAAAATGCCAAGGAACTGCTTGGGGTTGAGTTAATTTAATAGAACCACATCCATAATCAGCGTTCCTGTTCCTGCACAGTACAACAGAATAGTCCCAGTAAACATTTGTTTTTCTTCCTTGCAGGTCGAGTCCCACAGAGTGCCCCTCCTGTACCAACTGGAGGAACCCACTTCCGTTTCCCTCCTTCCACCCCATCAGAGGTCCTGTCGTCCAGCGAGGAGCTCCGCAGCCCTGGTATGTTCAGCAGCGTCGCCCGCCGCATGGCCCGAGGCTCCGTGAGCGACTGCAGCGACGGCACCTCAACCAACTCTGAGCTGGAGGAGGCTGTGGGTGCCGAGGAAAGAGCCGTGGGGCAGGAGAGGGCCTTCAGGGGTCTCCTTCCTCCCCGCCTGCCTCATGATTCTCTGTTCAGGGTCTACGGAGGGGCTCCAAACCCAGCAGGGCTGCCCAGACCTGCCCCCAGGGTCCACCCAGAGCCTCTGTCCCCCTTCCCCGTCTCACCCCTGCCTGGTCCTGGAGGCCTGCTGGCCCCGACTCTGTCCCCAGCCCTGTCTATGACCCCCACCCCCCACCTGCCCTACACCCCGTCCCCCTCTCTGTCGTCCCCCATGATGGGCTCCCACTTCTCCTTCAACCCGGAGGACATGAAGCACTACCTGCAGGCCCACACCCAGTCAGTCTTCAACTACCACCTCAGCCCCCGAGCCTTCCTTCACTACCCTAACATCATCATCCCACAGCCCCACCGCCCCACCCCCGAGAAACCAGCCGCCCATCACCTCCATGGCCCGCCCATGTCGCTCTCTCATTCGCTGAGCCAGCAGCCCGGGGGCGGCGACGACGGGCACCAGCATCCATCACCGTACAAGTTCAAGCTGCAGCCGCCGCCACTCGGCCGCAAACAGAGGGAAGCAGGGAGCTCATTGGCTACTTCTTCTTCCTCCTCTTCCTCCAGCCAGTCCTCCTCGTTCACAGGGTCTGGTCAGATAAGCAGTTCTGTCCTTGCTGGGGGGCCTCCTAAGATCAAGGTGAGTCTGTGAAATAAAGATGCTAATGATTGATGGTTAATTGACTGAATGCTGCTAATAATTAAACTGACTACAAATATATTGGCTGACAGGGCACAAGGTGAAGGACAGGCATGTCAGAAAATATATTTTTGTTTATTTGACGTAATACCTGGTTGCACCACTTCTTATTGTTTAACACTGTAGTAGCCCGACTCTCCATAAGTAGGATGCTAACATAAGCTTGCTGTTGGTCATTAGTGCCAGCAAGTTTTATTGTTTTAGCATTTTCAAAATCCACTTCACTACAGAAAACAATCTCCAAGCAGCAACATATCACACTGAAAATTTCAAGGTTTGCTGAGGATTTGGTTCGTGCAGTAAGGCAGCACTGCTGTTTTTACATTAAGGACAGTTCTCCATCCCTCACACAAATGTTTAACCAAAACAATTCCACCATCAGTATTTTGAGGAAACAATGAAGCTGCCTCCTTCACTTAGCTGAAGATGTCTGTGATTGGTTTAATCCAACTCAAGCAAACCAAAGCGTTTTTTTTTTTTTTTATCCAATAGGATGATAGTGAGATGCCACATCCTTGACCGACTGAAGAAGATGCTCTCTGCTTTTGCGTTGGCAAGCAGAGAGCATTATGGTGGTTTAGCTAGCTGCCGGCCACCATGACATAGACTTCTGTGACACTCAGTGGCTTCCAGCCAGAGGCCACTTAACTCAGACAAGTTGGAATCTTTTTAGTCATTACAGTTATCGCCCAGTGACACATAAATGAGCTCCTTTTCCGACCAACGTTGTGTACATTGACAAAAACAGTAAAATCAGCATATGGAACGATATTCACTGTACTCAGTTTGTATTATTTGATTATTGATTGATGATGCTGCCAAATGTCAGTTAGGAAATTATTCAAAATATCCATTCTTACTCTGAAGATACACAGAACGCATGAAGTTTCTGCTTTGTTTGAATTGAACATATTTTAAGTACAGCATACATGTGATCAGGATTAAAAATATATAAATATTCTTCCAGGTGGAGCCCATCTCAGACATTGAATCTGAAGAAGAGGTGGAGGTGACCGACATCAGCGAGGAAGACGAGCTGAATCACAACAACGAGGATGACGAAGGTGACATCTTCACCCCAACAGCTCGCCACCGTCCCCATCTGCTCAACAACCACCACCAGGCAAACGGAAACAGCAGCAGCCCTTCTGCTCCCCTTCCTCCTCTGCCCGACGACGACGAGGACGAGGAGGTCTTTAAGACCCCGGCCACTCCTCCTCCAGGCAGCGGCGGCCTGGCCTTCCCTCTGATCAGCCTGAAGAGCGAGCCGGGCCAGCCGTCTCCCATCAGCCCCGGGGGCACTCGCTGCATCCCGCTGAAGCTCCGTTTCAAACGCCGCTGGAGCGAAGACCAGAAGATGGAGGCGGACGGAGAGAGGGACGAGGCAGAGGATAAGAAAGTGAGGGCCGAAGGAGAGGAGGAGGTGGAGGGGAAGAGGGAGGAGGCCGGGAGGAGAGAGGGCGAGGTGGAGAACGGAGGAGGGAGAGGTGCTGGAGTTATTCTGGGGCTGATGCTGCCACCAGCTCCCACCCAGCGCAGAGCGAGTTCAGAGCTGCAGAGGGCCACGGCACAGCTGTCTCTGGAAAACACCGGCTGCTGAGCTTCAAGTACACAAACACACAGGGGATCTCAGTCAGACACAAACACACTTCTGGAAGTCTGTCAACAAGTTCAGTAGCTTCAGGTCGACCATAGAGTCTTTTCAGTTCTTGCCAGCAGGGAGTTTTTTTTGATGCAAAAAAGTAGACAAAACCTCCAACGTCATCATTCTGAACATGTACATGTGTCATATACAGAAACTGCATTTGTGCAATAATTAAAGGAGTTGTTGGTCTCCGTTAACTGACCTCACAACTCCTGAAATTAACAGAAACATGATCTTTTCCTACATATGATACATCTACATGTTCACATCAGAGTAAAAGACAAAGTAATGGGTTTGTTGTACTTTTTTGCAGCAACACGATTGGTCAGTACTGTCGGCAAGCAGCTGCAAGAAGTTATGATCCCTGTAAAACCATGAAACATAGATGTCCCTGTGTTGCCTCTAATGTACAGAAAGGAAGTGTGTGTCCACCAAAGTGTTTATTCCTGCTGCCTGCCACTTTTTTCAGTTTTTACAACGAGAGCGCTGCGTATTTACAGTGTAGTGAAGGCGTTAGGAAGTGGAGAACGTTTTTTTCTGATCACAAAGAGTTGAAAAATGTTCGACTTTTGAGACTTTACAGTGGAGAAGGGGCGAGACAAATACCACACTAGCCAGTTGTCACGTCATACTTGTACAAATACTGAACAGCAGCTAAAATGCAGTAGAGGAGAAGTTAATACTGCTGCTGTCCGAGTATTCACATCTGCACCACGTAACATTTCAGACTACAACAATCGTAACGTAAAAAAATAACATAATTAGCCGCAAAATAGAACAGCGTGCGTGGAGTTGCGCTCAGTTTTCGGACTCAGCACGGTTCTGTAAACCTTCAAGTTTGTGTACTATTTGTAAACATCAACAGACTTCAGTAGACTCTGTAGGTGATAAAATTACTCAGCAACAGACAGCTGGTCCTGAAAAATAAAAGCAGAAAATGTGACCAAGACTTAAAGTGGAGGAGCTGTCTGGTACTAAGTAGGCATTTCCTGGATATTGGTAGTTTCATTTCTTTTTAAAATGCAGACACAGAATGACCTGTTTTTGTATAAAAGTGTCTGGCTCATTTTGCGCAAAAAATACAAATTTTTTTTTTTATTTTTGCAGCGCACCATCTGCATGCTGCTCTCGACTGTTTCTAGTGACGCAGCAGCTGCTTTACTGACTTAGAGAGTAAATCTAATAGGAACATTTTTACAGTCGGCTGGTACTTGCATCACATTACATTCTTGGATATTCGGCATCAGAGCAACAAGCTGAGAAAACTTTGCACCTCCAAAGTGCTTCCAACTGGAAGCATTCGACTTTATCAGCAGGCAAGAAAACACTTTGGTGGCCACTCAGCCTCCGTCAAGACACCTTTGTGCCCCTGTTATCTTATCAAACGCAGCAGACAGAGTGCTGTCGCTGTGACTTAAACACTACGAGATAACCAAACTCAGATTGTACATTGATTTCTGCCCGTTTTCTTTCCAAAACATCCGAGCCCCACAGAGAGGGAGCCTGCTCTTAATATCCGTTAGGAACTACACACTGCCTTGTCAAAGCCTCCTCACCCTCCTAGTGCCAGTAACTCTGCCATCCATCACCTCACATCACACGTGTGCCCGGATCGTCGTCATCTTTAAACGCATTCAGTCGGTCTAACTTGTTTGTCTGGAGCAGCGAAACTAATTTGCATCCTCCTCTAAAGAGCACAAAGGTGGCCTGAATTGTACAAAAGTAGATGGAAAGAGTTTTAATGAATTTCTCACTCATCTCCGGTTCACTTGAAGGCGGTGAGCGCTCCTCCTTATCTCCCCCTCGCTTCTTTTTCCCGCTCCTTTGTACTCACCGTAAGAGACAGACAAATCCTGACGTTACTAAGAAGACTTAACAGCCCCGATAGAGATTATAGAAGTGCCTCTCTGTCTGCACCCATCACCATGCAGTCGTTTACAAGATGGAGGGCAGTGAGCTAAAAAAAAACAAAAAAAAAATGAACTCACTCTGAAGGATCTTACAGACTGAAGAGGGTTTTTTTTCCTTTCAAGTGGTGATTAGAAAGAACTCTGCAATCAGTCCTTTCTGCAGGAAACGGCTCGGACACTGTCGGACTGAGTGGCCTCCTCGTCCTCAGCACGTTCACTACAGACACATGAAACGACGATGAGCTGTACATCTAAACCCGAGGAGGAGGAGACGAAGACTTTGACCTCTCAAACCGACCTGACTCACGGACATCGTTGGACATTTTCAGCGCGATTCTCGTTCTACAGCGAAACCAGCCGGCTCTCGGAGGATCTTTTCCCTCCCGTTTCTCTTCGCTTGTCGCAGGAAACGAGGAAGCAGCTACGAGGAAGGCTGTAATTACAGACACGCTTGTTTCTCAGAGTGTGTTTGGACACGAAGCTGCTGCCTAAACATCTGGCCTCGGCTTCTCGTGTCCCCGCGTGACTTCGCACAATCTTTGAGGGGATTGGAGGTTTGAGGGCATTTGTAGTTGTTGTTTTTTTTGCCCTCAATCGTACAGATCAACAGCTCTCTTCTGCATTCCCCCGTTATTTTGTTAATTGTTTTTTTTTGTTTTTGTTTTTTTAAAATGACTGTACTCTTTCTGTCAACGGACGTTTGTGCCTGTTAAGGACGTGGACAGTATTTTAGGGCATTTTGCAGTGATCTGAGGGCTTTCTGTATTTTGGATATAATCGCCAAATCTGTTCACGTGACGATTGAAGCCAACCGATTTGTCTTGGTGGGGGTGGGGGGAGGGGAGAAACGGGAACCATGAATGTGGAGCATCAAGGTTAACTCAGGCTAAACCTTCACTGAGATATTTTTAATATTCATATAGTGTAAAGAGAGAAAAGACGTGCCCATTTTAACGAACAAAATTTAGAATGAGATTGTGCCTTTTTTTGAAGCCAACTTTTATCAAATACCCCCAGCAAAACGTTATATCACACACTACCACCATGCCTTCTGCTTTTGTAAAAGAGAGATACAGAATAAGCAAATCTACACATATATATTTTATTCAAATATATATTGAATTCAAATATTATATTTCAATATGGTCATTTGATACAAATCAGAAAAATCCTACTATTTTTAATGGTAAAGATATGTATATATTCTAGCGGGCATATTATTACCAGTATAATTCAGCCTTTGCCTTCTCACCCTTGCCTTCTCTTGACCGTTGAGCTGCGACGACAAAGGCCACCGGTGTCAGAGTTTTATATTTATATTGTAAAAACAAAAAAAAAAGTGTATTCAGGGGAGAGAGGGGTGTGACGGGACAAACAAGCGAGCGCGAACATTTAGCCAGACCTGGGTCGGACCGTGTTTGTTTTAACACGCGT
Organism: Amphiprion clarkii; assembly: GCA_027123335.1. Lineage (NCBI taxonomy): Eukaryota > Metazoa > Chordata > Actinopteri > Pomacentridae > Amphiprion > Amphiprion clarkii. The sequence continues at coordinate 6,006,993 of CM049580.1, read as the reverse complement.
GGAGCGGCAGCTGGGTGGAGTTTACCACGTCAGGACGGTCACAGGAAGGTATATTAGTTGTATTTTTGTGTGTTTGGTTCATTTATTTCCTGCTTGGTGCACTCCACCCGCCTCAAACTGAACTCCTAAATTATTTGCAGCCACCGTTTAACCCACACCGGCTGAAAAGTTAAAAAAAAAACAAAAAAAAAAACATGGAGGCGCAGGTGAAGCGTTCTGATTGGGCGACGCAGATGTGCAGATACGACTGGACTTTGGTTTGAGCGTGGACTGTGGACTGCAGCGGCTCGGTGTGAACTCGTGGTCTGATCTGAACCCTCACAGACACACTGTCCTGGTTAGCAGCGAGACTTTACTGTGGCTACAATAAAGGGAAACATGACATCACATGTGACATCAGACGCCCCCGCAGTCTCTCTGGAGGAGACGGTCCGACCATAGAAACTACACCCAGTCACACACAGCGAGGAAATGGCATCATTAAACCTCAGAGCGCCGCGGAGAGAGAGGGACTTCCCATAATGTGACTCGCCCGCTCTGGCTGCTGTGTGTGGTTTCTATGGTTATGCCATCTACACACACACACAACGTTATTCAACACGGCCTACAGAGACTCCTGGCCCGAGTTATTTAGCCCCGTTTTTCTTGTCCAGATCGTCCAACCAGCTCCAGTCTCATGCAGTTAAACCCTGAATTATTCATAGCTGAGCCAAAATTTGATTTATAGTGATATTTTTATTTGACCGGTAAGGTTTCTTCTGACTGGAAATGACATGAACAAGTGACAAAGACAGTAAAACATTGTGTTAGGGATGTTAATGATGAATTTTAACTATCTTGTGTTGTTTTTTTTAATGTATTTTGACTAAAAATACCGTCTTCTCAGTAATCAATCTTGAGCACAAACATGGTTCTAAGAAGCTTTTTGCATGTTTTCACAGGAATTTTGGATATTTTGGCCAAAAGGTCAGCATCTTTGTTCAGTGTCTGATTGAGATGCTGTTTCCAGAACTGTTCAGATTCAGGGACAATTCTCCTTGGATTCTACTATTCTTGCCAGTGCCGGAGTCACTTCTGGTTTCCAAGCAACCTCTTTAAGACTTTTGACAGTGTGGAGCTCCTTGTACATTTTGATTAAGCTTTGCACTGTGGCTACTTCCACTTTAAAACTCTTGGAAATGACTTTATAGAGTTTCATTCCCTTGTGTCAAGTGATATAGCAATGTTTTAGAGATTTTAATGATGCATTTTAGCAATTTCCATGTCTTTTTAGATTTGTACTTGAAATTGCCTCAAACTTTTGAGAAAATGCACCTTCAGAACATGATAGAAATTAGTTGAACCATTTTGAATGATAGCATTGAGCATTTAAATGTGCTTTAAGTTGAGAACAAGTCATGCAGTCATGCTTTGGTCAGTTTTTAATCAATTTTAAGTCATGGCTGAAACCAAAGAACTCAGTTAAGACCTCCAGTTGCACGTTGTGGCTTCTCACAAGACAAGGAAAAGCTTTAAAACGTATCCAAGTGTTTGTAAGTGCAAGCGGCCACAGTGAAAAGCAGAATTAAAAAGTACAAGAAGTTCCACAAGGGCTTCAGAAAGACAAAAAGTGGCCCCTGCTCTGGAAAAAATGGTAGAATCCAACGATTAACACCAGGAGCATCCTGATGAATCTAAGTCAGGATCACAAAAGGTCCAAAATCCTACTGGAGACATGAAAAAATGCTGTTTGTTTGCTGTGGTGGCAAAAAAAAAAGGCATTAAAATTAAGCTTGAATACATTTTTTGACTTTAAAAATGTTAAATAATCCACTTTGAAACAATTAAGCTTCATTGTTAGCATCTCAAACACAATTTTCTTAACAACCGTTGTCACTTTTTTGTGCCGTTTCCAACCAGAAGAAAGCTACAGCTCAAAGAAAAATGTACTATAAATCAAAACTTGTCCTGTTTTTGAATAGTTTTTAGCCTTTAACTGTATCACTGTCTTTAATTTCATTAGTTTTCGTCACCAGGCACCAGAAAGTCTCACATCTATCCTTCTGATCCGGATTTAACCTGAAGATTTGTTCAACTGTGCCTGCAAATCCATTTAGGGGACTTTAAGGACAGATGTAGCAGTTAGCATGCGTCTGTTAAAGGAAGTCAACACCTGAACTGTCACACCTGTGCTGCCTTACCTGTCGTGGCTTCAAACTATAAACACAAGAGAACAACTGTTTCCCCGCCAGGTCGATACTCTCACCCCTCGACTTCACCGATGCTGTTCTTATCTTTTGTTTTTTTCTCCTGTATTTTTCAGACATATTACTGTTACTCTTGTAATTATTATATTATTAACATTTTTTTGATTATGTTGTACCCTCTTGCCATTGGCCCGGCCTCTTCTCCATGAATTCCTGGTTGTTTTTCTGTGAGTTCTTGTTCCAGTTTGCACTCTTTCCTCATGAACGTTAACTAGTCGGCTTCAGTGCAGTCTCTTTTTGTTTTTTTTATTTTTAAGCTCACGCTGATTTTATAACCATGTTACTGTGGACAAGAGGAGGGTCACATGATTCCCACATGATATACAAGCGAGGGGAAGAAACAATTGTTTTCTCTTTTTTTTTTGATGTTGTGTATATATATTTTTTCCATTTCGGAGGATTCTGTAAGAAAAGAAGAGCATTGTACTGTTTAACCATTGTATTATTTGACATGCGTCCCTTCCTGTCCTCTCGGAGCGTCTTCGTCTCTCCTCTCACCTCGGCGGTGAAGTTTCACTCCAGAGGAGAGACGGAGGCTTTTGTTTTTATCACGGAGGATCCACCTGTACTTCTGTTTCCCTTCTATCTGTTCATCTTCATTTGTAATTAAATAATAATCAGGGTTCATTAAAAAAGGTTAAAAATGGTCAGTTGTCCTGTTTTTATTTCATTCATTCACTTTCTTCGCTCTGCTTTTAAATGTTCCTGAGGGCATAACGGTGTGTTGTACTGGTGTTAAAGGACATTAAATTAGCTCATTAACCAGTACAAACCAATCAACTATCGCCTCTTATTCCTGAAACCACCTGCCAAATATTGGTTCCTCTTGCTCGATTGGTTTAGGTTTTGGGGGAGTTTGGATGGAAGATCAACGCCTTGGGCTCTTGGTTGTGTTCCTCAAGCCTTTTCTAAGGGCTTCAGGAAGACAAAAAAGTGGGTATCTGGGCATCTTTAAAGCAGACTATAAAACTAGTATAACAACTACTGTCCATGTCTACATCCACACTAGTGTAGTTCAGGCTTAAAGATGGTGTTATGTGATGCGAATTTCGTCATCTCACCAAGTCCGCTATAATGCAAACATCAGTGCTGTAAAGTCAGCAGTGCATGTGTGGAATCCACAGATACGACTTACTGTGCATATACACAACAAATTCTTCTAAGCCGGCTAGAAAAGTTTTATAACAACTATGCATCTGTAGGTGTCGTGCGTATGTCCAGAACAGACTATAATCTAGGTTTATCTCCCGGCTAATCCAAAAATGAGCTAAAAGGTGAAGCATGAGTGTTGCCGAGGTGAGCCAAACAAATGTTTCATGTGGAAGGACTGTCACTTAAAGCAGCTACACCCTTCGTCATGCATAACTTTAAATCAAACAGGTTAGTGATATAACAGTTCACTCTTTCTACAGTGGTCATGAATGTGGAAATCAGCTATAGAGACCAAAACTGCTTCCTGTACTAGGCTGTAAACATGTTTATTTCTGCTGTAAAGTTGAGCATTTTAACATGGCAGTCTGTGGAGATTGACTCTGAGCCTCAAGTGGACATTTGAGGAGCTGCAGGTTTTAGCATTTTCGCATTGGCTTCATGTCTCAGAAGTTTCCCCATGGTCTGTAAGGATGTTTACGTTTGTGGTTTGTGTCAAAATAACATCCACATTAACCCCAGGACCCAAAGTTTCCAAACACTGCATTTTAACAACAGGACTCACAAGTTTTTGGTGCTAGTAAACTGAATATTTGGCAAGTAGCAATCACTTGGAATCTGTCTAATTGGTTCTAATACACAGTGAAAATAATCTTCATTTGCAGCCTGATTTGACACAAAGAGGAGAGTTTGATGCTAGTTACTAATACGTCTTAATACATCTTAAAACATAAAACTGTTTTTTACACACTCCCAGGCAGTAATACAGTCAGATCAGTGATGTTTTTCTGTTCCACAACCTGCAGCTTCTGTTTCTCTGAATCCTTCATGACTCAAATCATGCCAACAGCAAGTCAAGTAGTTTGTGTTCGTCAAAGTCCTGCTGCCTTTTATGAAGCCATCCAGAGGTAAACATTCTCAATTCAGCTCAAAGCAGATGTGTGATTTTTCTTTAGTTACCTTTTTAAAATCTTGATAGGATGAATTTGATTCTGACAACAGGAACCTTTGAGGATAAAGGAGGATGTTTGTATCAGCTGTCTGACAGACTTTAGTTAGTTTCTGTTCAGTTGCAGAAAAGTCTTGTTGCATTTTATTATGTATCAACACCTGCAGAGATTCAGAGGATAATATGATTCTATAATATGATTCAGGATGCCATTAAAATCATACTTGGTGCCTTTAAAGACATTGGTTTCATATATTAGCTGCAGAAATGACTCATATTTGTTCATTTCCATTTGTGAGTTTTGCTGTTCCTGACTGCAGCAGTAGAATAAACACGCTTCACTTCTGAGATCACCAGCGTTAGTCACGACTGGCCCGACTCAGTGCTTAGAACTTTAATCATTCTGATGCTAATTGTGTCCCAGATGACACCTCGGCGATCCACCCACCTCGTGTTTTTACTTCTGCCGACATGGAAGTTTTAATTACTCACCAGACTGGCAAATCTCTTTCATAAACGACGTGGGTTTATCTTCTGCTCCGTCTCAAGGTTTGAATCAGAGAAATGTTGGTGTCACCTCACAAACTTTGGGTGCTTTTGGTTCTGCAGAAGTCGTTTCGGTTTGATCAAAAGGTCAGAATCACTTTTTGGCTTTAGTGCAACAGTTTCAGGGTTTGTTTCACCATAAATGTTGCATAATTTATCCACAAAATCACAAAGATGTTCAATTTACTGTTGCAGAAGGCTACAAAACCTGCCACAATTCCCATTTGAGAGCCTGGTCCCCATTAATTGTTGCTTAAAAATTACTGAAATAGGAAACACCATTCAGTCATACTCACTGGATCAGAGATCTAATGCAGGTTTTGTAACTAGAGAAAGTTGGATCCACTTGTACGGGATCGACTGAAAATTCTATAAGGCCTCACAGCTGTTCATCTCACATTTTAACAACTGCAAACTGGATAAAACATCTGGTGGATGACTGTCTGAACTTGTGTGTTGCTCAAACACTCAAAGTTGACATGTTTGATTGTGATATGACACAAAATGTGCAGTCAGTTTGATTGGACTACTGTTGAAAAGTGGCCCTCATATAAAGTGTGGAATAAATTTGTATTTTACTTCCTTTTCTGTATTTATTAAATTTCTCTTTACCCCTTTGTCTTTTAATTTCATTTATTAACTCACTTATTCTCTTCACTGAATTGTTTAGTTTGGTTGACATGTTCAATGTTCTGCATATCTGATAGCTAAATTACATTTTTTTTTTTTTAAAGATAAAAACTTTCAGAACTGAAATGACCGAAAAAAAAAAATATGCAGATTATCAAAATAATGTAGAAAAGCTACCAACTTTCATCGAAACATCCCATGCAGTCAATTTGATGTGTCAAAAATGAGGTGAGAATATTCAAAAGAAACATACTTTATTAAATAGAATAAAATGTATAAGTGGATAAAAAAAACACAAAAGGAGAATGACAAATGAAATGTAAAAGCACTATATATGCATTTTGTGTTAATAATGAATAATAATTTGTCATATTACGTGATGTTAAATAGTTTATACCTCATTTTGTGACATGTAGTCACATACTGTCCCTCTCATAATACAACCTGTTGCTTTTCATTGTTGTGTAGTTCTGTGCAGTTTGGCATGAACGAATCAAATTTCTTAAAGTATCTTATTTTATTATATCCTTTGTGTTTGGTCAGAATCTGTCTCTGCTTTCCTTCTCTGATAGTGAAGAAATATTCTTTCAGTTTTCTATTTATAGTCTAAACAGCAGTTGAAGTCACGTGTACAGATTTTAGAGACTCTCTACGACTTATTTATGTTTAAATATGAACTCATTAAAGCCAACATACCGCCTCTTTTTATAGGTAACGATCATTTTACAGCCACTAAAGTCTGCGGGAGTTAAAATCTGCCTCACTTTCCCTCCTGGTTTCTGACTGGAACTCTGCCTCTACCTGCTGGCCATCAGCAGTACTGCAGCTTCATGAATCAAACTCTCGCGATATTTCCTTGAACCTCTCATGACGGTCTGTATAATTGACTGTTTGTCTGAACTCTGTTTACATGAAGATGTGAACTCATAGTTCAGTCTGGACCGAAGTGTCGCCCATGTGGAAACTTGTGCTGAGGGAAAATCCCACTGTGGAGGTAAAGGAATGAAAATAAAAGAGAGTTTAACATATATTTAGATTTTTTTCAGTGTGAACTTTAGTGGTGTAATATACATAAATTCAAGTATGGCAGCCTCCCAGACGGTGACTAGTTAACTCAGCAGGAGGTTGAAATATTGAATACAAGCCGGTTAGATTAAGTTTATAGGCGCAGTCAGTTGTAACAGACAATGAAAACTGTATTTGTTTTTTTTTGTTTTTTTTTTACTTTTAGCACAAAAATTTGCTAAATATTTACTTTAATAAGATTACATTTAGCTGCCGTTTAGCTTAGCTTAGCCTAGCTTACCGATGAAACAGGAAACAACTAGTTTTCTCTCTCTAGCGGTAGCAAAATATCTTTAAAACACCACCAAAGCTCTTTAATTAACATTCTTGATATTTATTCTGTTTAAATTACACAATATTAATAGAAAACTGTGACAACTACAGTTGAGGGGTTGCCAGGCAGCCAACAGAGTGCAAGAAGTTAGCTAGCTGCAAACTGTTAGCATTATTGTCATTTTTCGGTGAAATTATTGTATTTTTCAAAAACAAATTAGGTCAAATGTGTTTTTTCCTGAGTTGTAAGTGCTTTTTCGCAGATTTTGTTACCTTTGGACAAAGATAAGCTTTTCTATTTCCTTGTCAGGCTAGATAGATAGAGAGAATTGCAGTGTTTTATCAGCAATTTACATATCACAAAGCTGATATAGCTTACATTGAGCTGACATGACTTAGCTAAAAGAAAAAACACGTTAAAATGTATATACAAATGTACATAAAAATTACTGTACTAGATTTAAAAAACATTTTGCATAAGATGAAAGTCTCACAATGCAAACTAACTTCAGTGTGCTCATTATGCTAAGCTAACCACCTGCTTGCTGTAGCATTGTAATTGTAAAGCAGCCCTATTCAGTTAGCGGCCCGCGGGCCACATGCGGCCCGAAAGCAACCCTGGAGTGGCCCTAAAGCAGCCCTATTCAATTAGCGGCCCGCGGGCCACATGCGGCCCGAAAGCAACCCTGGAGTGGCCCTAAAGCAACTGCCGAGTGATTGGGACTTGGGTCCGAGAAAAACAGAAAAACAGCTGTCAGTAACACTGACAAGTTCTTACAAAAATTCCAACATTATTGCAAACATTGAATGCAACACTTACCGTAACCCAGCAACTAACCCACAATGCATTGCGTTGAGGAGACGAGTTTGAAAAGTTAGCATTAGCAGTTCTATACAGACGAAAATAGCAGCATGTCTTTTTCTATCCTGAAACGACAAATCGGCGAGGAAAACCGTCGGTTTAATCCTGCGTGGACGGACAAGTATTCATTTATTTACCACCAAGTCCGAACGCCAAACCAATGCGTTTACTCTGCAACGAGTGCTTTGCAGCGCTGAAAGATTATAATGTCCGAAAAAAACATGCCGCGTTTCGGACAAACTTTCCCGAGGGATGTCACGAGAGAGCGGCTATAATTCAGAGTTTGACTTCATCTTACAACCGGAGCTGTACTACAATGAAGCGGACTTGCACAGCTCAGGAAAGGGCCACGAAAAAGAGGCCGTTCACAGACTCAGAAACTGTGAAGGACTGCATGTTGGCTGTCGTGGATGAAGTTTTAACGGACGATAAAGTTAAGACGAGTGTGACATCTGCTATCAAGCAGGTACTCCTGTATGACACGTCAAACATTCGCAGGGTTGATGTTCTCGCCACAGATGTCTTCGAGACATGGTAAGTGCAACAAAGCAGCGAGCTGTAGCAGACACTAAAGGTAGTTTTATGTATTTATGTGACTATTTTCTGTTCACTTATTAGAAGTTTAATATTTAAGAAAGACAAGACATTTTGTTTTGACAGTTATTTCACTTAGTTGCACTTTATTATGTACTTTGATGTCAGCTTTATTTCGTTTCAAAGGGATAGTAACTACCACTGTGCCTACTGTTTATTTTTTTGATTATATGAACTGAAGATGCGACTGTCTCAGATGAGACCAAATATGGACAGGGACAAACTCTGTTTTTTGTTATTTCAAAAGAAGAAAAATGTCTCAAGTTCTGAAAAGTTACTGTAAAGCAAGTTACTTTTTAATGCACTTTGAGATGTGACCAAAACAAAAGATGGTGTTTCTAATCGGCACTTAGTTTTTATGTTCATATGCACCTTAACTTGTGCTTATATTTACCTATCAAAATGTGTTGAAGTTGTGTGTTTGAAATGTAAAATTTAAAGAAGCAGTATTTCAGCACAGGTTTAGTTTAAGTACTGCTCTTCTATTGTGTTTATGTCCTTTTGGATGTGGCAATACGTTAATAAGCATCCAGTGTGTTTGTTATCTTATCTGTTTGTGTTTATTTTAAATGGTTAACTTTGCTCAATGTCTGCTAAAAACGTCCGGCCCAGCTCATGTTCTTAGTCTGAAAATCCGGCCCGAGTCAATTTTTAATTGAATAGCCCTGTTTTATACAGTTAACACAAGTTTTAATGCAAAACTGAATTTTGGTTGGCTTTTCTTTATGTTATATATGTATAAAGTTGCATTAACCAATCAATGAACCAATTAGCTCTCAAATATTGAGTAAATTGCCAACTATTTTAATGATCAATTAATTGATCTGAGTAATCTTACAAGGGGGGGCTGCACAGTGGCGTAGTGGTTAGCACTTTCGCCTTGCAGCGAGAAGATCCCTGGTTCACGTCCCGGCTCGTACCTGGGATCTTTCTGCATGGAGTTTGCATGTTCTCCCTGTGCATGCGTGGGTTTTCTCCGGGTACTCCGGCTTCCTCCCACAGTCCAAAAATATGCTGAGGTTAATTGATTATTCTAAATTGCCCGTAGGTGTGAATGTGTGAGTGATTGTGTGTCTTTGTATGTAGCCCTGCGACAGACTGGCGACCTGTCTAGGGTGTCCCCTGCCTTCGCCCGAGTCAGCTGGGATAGGCTCCAGCCCCCCCCCGCGACCCTAGTGAGGATTAAGCGGTGTATAGATAATGGATGGATGGAATTTTACAAGGAAAACTCTCTGATTGCAGTTTTAATTGTGAATATTTTCTTGTTTCGTTCCTCCTCTATAACAGTAAAAAGAATATCTTTGGTTGTGAACAAAACAAGACATTTCAGGATGTAATGTTGGACTTTAGAGAAACACATTTTTGAACATTTCCTGACATTTTATAGACTAAACAACAAATCAATTAATCAAGAAAGAAATCAGCAATGAAAATAAGTTGCAGTTCCATTTATGTAGCAGCTTTATGTAACTCCCTCTGTGATGTCTGCTGGTACCAAAATGTTATTTTCTTCACATTTGTAGTCTTTTTTTCTTTTCTCATTTAAAATATCCTGTTAATCATTCCATCACTTCTTTGAATCTCTCTCACCCTCCTCTCCATCTTCCCTGTAATGTTTGGCAGCTTTCATCGGCTGCTGATCTCAACGGGGGACGAGCTCCATTAAAAGGCGGCTGACTGACAGGCTGTTTGGCCTCCAGCAGAGAGGGATTGTTGTCTGGCTGAAGACTGAGGTCAGAGGTCACCGTCCAGAGAGCCCGAGACAGAAACCAGATCACAACAGAAGGCTAATTAGCATGCATTGTTGCTGGACTCCTGCTGGGACTCTGCCTTCACTTTCAACAGTGGCTTGCGCTGAAACTCCGGACCTCCAGCATGTAAAACCTGGTGAGACACATCTGATTAATGTAGTATTTGTTGTTTATGAGTTACACTACCATTCAAAAGTTTGGGGTCATTTAGAAATGTCCTTATTTTTGAAAGAATAGCAGTTTTTTCAATGAAGATAGCCTTAAATTAATCATAAATCCAGTGTAGACATTGTTAATGTGGTAAATGACTATTCTAGCTGGAAACGGTGGATTTTTAATGGAATATCTCCATAGGGGTTCAGAGGAACATTTCCAGCAACCATCACTCCTGTGTTCTAATGCTACATTGTGTTAGCTAATGGAGTTGAAAGGCTAACTGATGAATGTGAAATTATGTTAGCACATGAATAAAAGCCTTTTGTCTGGGTGAAACCAAACCTTTGAACGGTAGTGTAAATATCTTCTGAGGGATAAACTGACTTTAAATGTTTGTGTGTCTAGTAGATTATATATAGAATGCATGTAGATTACCTAAAAACAAAGACAATATATTTTTAGAACACAACATTTTAAACAAAATTAAATAAGTTGTATTAAATGTTGACTTCATATCATCTAAAGCCAATTTTGATGAGTGTTGAATTTTTATCATTGTATGTTGTTAAATAACATGACTTAAACCAACATTTAAAAGAAAAAAACCATTTTGACAGTAAATGAGATAAAATAAATAGGATGTATAATTATGTACAACTCTGTCACTTCTTTAGATGAGTTCTGTACTCGCCTTCTAAGCAAGAAGTTTACTTCAAATGTTTGTGTCTACAGTAGATTATATGTAAATTTATGTAGTTTACGTGAAAGCAAAGACAATTAATAAGAAGGTACATAAGAAAATATGTAATCGTTTGAAAAAATAAAATAGTTTTAGCAAAATTCTAATACAATGCTAAATATTGACGATATATAAATTAACATCAGTGTTGATAAGAATCTGCTGAGTTTTTATCATCAACAAATTTGCAACTTGCTGCCATGCACCCTCAGGCAATAAATAATTTCTAGTTAGGTTAAATAAGATGTGAAATTATGAAAAACATCTGTACTGCTTCTTTAGATGAGCTTTATACTGAACGTCTTTGAAGTTGACTTCAAATGTTTGTATATACAAAACATTATATTTAAATTGTATTTAGTCTACTTAGAAACAAAGATAGTCAGTGAGAAATGATATAAGAAAATACGCCAAGTTGTCAATCTGTTGGGTTTTTATCATCATAAATTGTTGAATAACATAAATTGCAACATTTTAAAAACAAAATTCTACATTTCAAATACATTTTTTGTCTAAAAAAACAAAAAAAAAAACACCCCATCTGTACCACTTTAGATTTTTGTTCCTAAAAATACAACTTTACAGAGAATATCTAGGTTCCTCTGTAATTTATAGTGGTAAATATACAAAATTGGCTATTATTTTAAACACAGAAACCAGAGTTCCAGTTTAAAGCGGAGCTCACGGCTGACTTGGTTCAGGTCTTCAGTGAGAGTGTGCAGGATTCCATGCAGGTCTGTGATGTATTTCTGGAGGCAGATTGTCCTCGTGGCTCAGTGAGCAGCGTCCTCGGTAATAAGGACTCATTATGTGCAGTCACGAGAAGACGGCGTTTACTGACGGCTGCTCAGATCTTCTGCTCTGTCAGTACGTTTCCATCTCATGGACTTCTTAGACTTGAATCATATCCAAATGAAGCTGAGAATGTTTCTGTAGACCTTCAGATTTTAGAGAATGAGCCACAGTTGGGCTGATTAATCTCACATGCTCTCCAAGAATTCACATCATGATTTAAGAAAGTCCTGGTGTTGTCTGGTATCTTTCTTTAAATATATAAAAAAACATTAATATTTACAACATCTGGCCTTCTTCTACTGATCAATAACCTGTAAATTGGCTGCAAATATAAAATGTGCAAATAATTCAATTTAAGCTCTCTATTTAGTTGTCTGTGAAGCTGATATTCAATATTCAAACTGTGATGATATTCTTAGATATAAAAATAGAAATTCACAGTTTACAATAGTCTCAGCATGACAACAACATGACAAAAGCCGAGAACATTCTTACTACACGAACATTGTAAGAGGAGACAGCGCCATCTACTGGGCATCACCTGTACCTGCTGCAGATACAGTAGAAGTCCACAAACCTCCCTGTTCTTTCACTAATTTCAGTTCATTGTTTGTTGTCCAACTAGTCTGTCTGCTTATCTGTGTGTAGGCACTGCTGAGTCACAGCCTTCACCGATATAAATAGTCTGATTCTAATTCAGTGCCGAAAACCAGAGACAATGCAGAGATGACGGTAGCGTTACAAGGTTACAGGTTTGCTTTTCGTCTTATTTAATGTACACAAGAGTGGCTGCATTGTGCTTACATAAGAAGAATGAGCAAAACAAACAGAAGGATTATTATTATTATCATCATAAAAGCAAGTCATGCTGATATTAGACTATTTCAATGTATCAGCTGCTCTGAGAATAGCGTATTTATTTATTGCCAGTTAAGCTATGCTAATCATGTGAGGCCTTTTTTTTTTAGAGGCTATTTGTGTAGTCCTTGTGCTTTTCTACAATGATCAAAGTCAGTAAATTTTTACAATATCAGCACTGGACTGAAATTATCCAGTTAATGAGTGGATAAGCATTGATCCACAGTGCAGCATTAAACTAAACAAAGGTGCAAAGTCCTATTTCTGTTGTGCCAGTGGAGGTCAACCAGCACTGTGAGGACATCTTAATGACCTTGTGTGGTGTGAATTTGAACTTGAAGCTTATTTCTTGAGCTTGGAAACAGCAGTTAGGAACAATGTGGAGTGTATTAGAGGTCTATTGGTTTGGTTTTATTTGGGCTAACAGCAACATATGATTATTTATAATCAATAATAATAATAGTAATAATAATAATAATAATAATAATAATAATCCATCCATCCATCCATCCATCCATCCATCCATCCATCCATCATCTATACACTGCTTAATCCTCACTAGGGTCGCGGGGGGGGCTGGAGCCTATCCCAGCTGACTCGGGCGAAGGCAGGGGACACCCTGGACAGGTCGCCAGTCTGTCGCAGGGCTACATATAGGGACACACAAGCACTCACACATTCACACCTACGGGCAATTTAGAATAATCAATTAACCTCAGCATATTTTTGGACTGTGGGAGGAAGCCGGAGTACCCGGAGAAAACCCACGCATGCACAGGGAGAACATGCAAACTCCATGCAGAAAGATCCCAGGAAAGCCGGGACGTGAACCAGGGATCTTCTCGCTGCAAGGCGAACGTGCTAACCACTACGCCACTGTGCAGCCCTAATAATAATAATAATAATAATAATAATAATAATAATAATAATAATAATAATAATAATAATAATAATAATAATAATAATAATAATAATAAAATTTAATTTATAAAGCGCTTTTCCAATAGCTCAAAGACGCTGTACATAAAATACAATAAGATAAAACAAAACAGTTAATTAAAATCAATAAACAGTAAATCAAGTTCAAGATAAAATACAGTGTCACTTAAGGAAAGCGGATCTAAAAAGGTGAGTCTTTAAAAGGGATTTAAATGTGGTGAGGTCAATCAAGAAGACTAATGGTGATATTTGGAACTGATACACAAGCTTTCAAAAGTTCACTCAGACAATCTCATGTTTTCCATGAAAACTCACACTTTTATTCATTCGCTAAAATAATTGCACAAGGGTTTTCTAATCATTAATTAGCCATTCAACACCATTAGCTAACACAATGTAGCATTAGAACACAGGAGTGATGGTTGCTGGAAATGTTCCTCTGTACCCTATGGAGATATTCCATTAAAAATCAGCTGTTTCCAGCTACAATAGTCATTTACCATATTAACAATGTCTACACTGGATTTCCGATTCATTTAATGTTAAGTTGAAAATCTTGGTGTCAAAATTTAGATTAGCACACACTCCAACACAAAAATGCATTTTTATACCTTAGTATGTTTTATAAATGTTTAAGAAAACTTTTCAGTATTGATCCCTCACTATTGATTGACTGTTAAGCGTAAAGAGTAATAGACTGTGCACTGAACAGCAATTTTAAATACATTACTTTCATCTGGAATCGGTCAAAAGATATAACAAGAAAAGCACTCAGAGAGCGCAGTACTCCGCCAAGGCTTCTCAGTTGTTGTATCATTTCTGACGGCTTAAATCTTGAAAGAATTCATAGCAGAAATAACGACACTATAGATTGTGGCCATTTAACATAGATGTACCGACAAACAAAATGACCTTGCGCTGAGTACAGGTGTGTGTTATGCATGTGTACGTTATGTATGGATACCGAATCGTATGACCTAAATATGTAGCGGGCGGTGGGAATTGATGGGACTCAGAAACACCCCCACAATTTAATCAATTTTTCTTTGTATCATTTCTTACGGATAAGCCCCAATAAGTCGGTGGATTTGTAGTAGGATTGGAATCATGTGATCATTAGTAGGCAGCTGACGTAGTGTTCACTTGTCATAGTTACAGTGACGCCGTGCCACTATCTCGCAATGATTCAGAAATCTTCAACAAATCCGTGGATCTAGACTAGGCCTGGACCCGAATATTCAGTTATGACGGTGGTATCCGAATAGTCATTTTGAGATCCGAATATTCGGATCCCCCCCCCACATACAAAACATATAAACGGTGCATTAAATAGCGTATAATGTACTATACTCCTCACATCTAAATGCATCATTAATAACACAGTACTATCATATCGAAACTCATTTTATTTTGAGCCTGAGTGATACTGGAGTTTTGTAGCGTAGACTAATATTTAGGGTGTAAAAATCTCCTTAAAAAACTAACATAAATGTATATATAGACATTCAGTATACTAGTTATATTGTAAGAGGAAAGTGGTGTGATTATTGTTTATTCATTTTACAGCAAAGTATTTCACTAACTAGTTAGCATGATGACACTGCTTGACTCTGCACCATACAGACTCTGCTACATGTGCTACAGACAGTGCTGAGATTTTTGTGAAATATGCACAAACTATGTGATGAAACCATTTTAAAATTAGCCTAGCTCAACAATCTTTTTTTCTGCATGATGTGTTTGAATTTTCATATACACACATAATCAGGCAACATTTACACCAATACAGCCACAGGCCAGTATTATCCTTTAATACTGTCTGACCAGTATATTTAGGATTTATTACTCTGCCAAGGAACGCCGGAGTTATGTGACAATCGGCGTACGTTTGTCTGTAAATCTGTCTGTCTGTGTGAAACATTACTCAAAAACAGACCAACAGATTTGGATGGAATTTCCAGGGAAGGTCAGAAATGACACAAGGACCAACTGATTAGATTTTGGCATTGATGCGGCTTATAATCTGGATCCACGGATTTGTTTAAATATTTCCCATTGCCAGATATTGCCAAGAAAGTGGCAATATCTGGCACTGTCCTGGCAAAGTGCCGTTCCGTGCCAGCAGCGGCGGTCCCATCAATTCCTGCCGCCTGCTACGTATATAGGTCATGCAATGTAGCAAACCCCAGCCAGACAATGGTAAAGCTCCTGGTGTTTCACAAAGCCTTTATTTATGTTCAGCCGTCAGCCTTATTTTGAACACAAATTCACCTTTCTGTCCTTCACTCATTTCTTCACTGTCAGAGCTTGTCCCCATTGCAGCTAGGTGCTTCTAGGTTTAGACACATCCTTTGCTAGACAGCAACAGTGGAACCATTTTCTTTCATGTTTACGTGAATTTTTGGACTTTTCGGCAGCGTCTTCGTCATGTCAAGAAACCGCTTCTTAGATAAACACTTCCTGTGCCGCTGGAATGGTGACAAAATAAAAGCCCATCACATTAAAAATTAGCCTCCAAAGTAAAAGGATGGACAGAACGGTTATTTTAACACTAGCAAAACAAAGGCTTGCCAAAAGTGATGAACTGATCAACAGACCTTTATAAGAGTAATTTACACGCAGTTCAGTATCCATACATAACATGCACATGCATAACACATGTCTGCTCAGCGCAAGGTCATTTTTTATTAAAGATTTCATCCGTCAGAAATGATACGTCAACTGAGCAGCCTTGGCGGAGTACTGCACTCTCTGAGTGCTTTTCTAGTTTTCATTATGTGATTTCACTCCAGGGAGGTGTTCATAATGAGTACTTTTTCTCAGATGCTTTAAGTAGGTGTATATGATACCATTTCCATTCTTTTATTTACTTAATGCCCAACTTCTACTTCTAACATTATTATTATTACCTCAACTTAAGTACTTCTTCTACCAGTTGTTGTGGAGCTCTTAACTGCATCACATGGCCCTCATCAGCAGACTGTTTGCTCATTCACCATAAAACTGTAGATGTTCACAGTTAAATTTGACAGTTTATTCTTGGCCAAGAAATCAACTTAAGATCCACTTACTGGTTCTTTCAACCATGACAGCTCCATGTGCCGCATCCATCACTGTTGCCAGTAAAACACACGTAGAAAAACTGTTGTATTTTAATCTGATGTGACATCAATGCTTTCAAACATCTGCATTATCTTTCTTTTGTTCACCTAAAAGACTGTGTCATATCAGTATTTCTACACGTAGAAGAATTCTGTGCACCATCGATATTTTTCACATTCAGAGGAATCTGCAATACCTGGATTTTCTACATATAGAAGAATCCATACAATGTCGAAAGTACTTCTTAGTGCGTCTTAAAAAATTAGAACATTGTGAAAAAGTTACTTTTTTCTTTATTTAATTCAAAAAGGTAAATATTCATATATATATATGTGTGTGTGTGTGTGTGAGAGAGAGAGATTTTTATGAGCTATAAGCCATGGTCATCTAAATTAAAACAAAAAAAGGCTTGAAATATTTCACAGTATGTATAATCTATAATACAGTAAATTTTCACTTCCTTTAAAGATTGTTGGACAATATTACAACTTTTTTCATGATGTACTGATTTTTTAAGATACACTGGTATATATATATATATATATATATATATATATATATATATATATATATATATATATATATTTTTTTTTTTTTTTTTTTTTTTTTTAACTGACATTTTTGTGCTATAGCCTTTGCTGCTTTAACACCACTGTGAAATGAGTAAAGGATTATCTTAGCTTAGCAAAGCTTGACTTTCTGTGTAGTGAGTCTAGGATGTATAAAACTTTAGCTTTCTTAAATAACTGATGGGTATAGTATATTATAGTATCTAGTATGTAGCTGCTATAGCACCTCCATGACATCAGTAATGGATTATCCTATCTTTACGTGTAGATAGTCTAGATTAAATTAAATTTTCATTTTTTTAAAAATAACTGATTGAAGATATTAAAAATAATTTAATGATGTTCTAGTGTTTTTTTTAATGCTCTAGTATGTATATTTCTTGCTTTTTCCCCACTCTCTCCTTTGCTGAATAGCACCCCTGTGAGATCAGTAACATCTTATCTTATCTTATCTTATCTTATCTTATCTTATCTTATCTTATCTTATCTTATCTTATCTTATCTTATCTTATCTTATCTTATCTTATCTTATCTTATCTTATCTTATCTTATCTTATCTTATCTTATCTTATCTTATTTTGTCTTGTCTTGCCTTATCTTTATGTGTTGACAGTCTAGATTAGATTAAATTTTCACAACTGGTAGAATATATTAAAGTTTTTCATGATGTTTTAATTTTTTTTTTTTGCATATTTCTTCGTTATTTTTCTGAAGATATATATATATAAAAAAAACAAAAAAAAATGATGTTCCCCTTTGCTGCTATAGCACCACTGTGGAATCGATCAGAAAAGGATTTTCTTATTTCATATCATCTCATCCCATATTATCATACCTTATCTTTACATGCAGAATATATTTACCTTTTACTTTCTTAAATAACTCATGACGTTCTATTTTTTTTAGACGCACTAGTATGTATATTTCTTTCTTATTTTTTTATTTTTATATTTTTTTTTTATATGTATATATATATATATATATATATATATATATATATATATATATTTGTTAACTGATGTATCTCTTGTGCTGCTGTAACACGACTGTGGGCTCAGAAAAGAATCATCTCATGTAT
The DNA here is from genome assembly GCA_027123335.1 of Amphiprion clarkii. NCBI lineage: Eukaryota > Metazoa > Chordata > Actinopteri > Pomacentridae > Amphiprion > Amphiprion clarkii. The sequence goes on along the minus strand of CM049580.1, from coordinate 5,988,692 downwards.
CATACATCACTCAGTGTCTGGTTGACATGATTTTCTGTTTATTATAAAGGCCGCTCCACACACTTATATAATTGATAGTATTTCAGTAGAAACTGATTTGGGACGGCCCACTCAGCTGACACTGGACAGTTATTTAAAGTGCTCCAGGCTTCTGTGGATAATTATACATGCATTGGCTGTGACTGACTGCACACTCATCTCACATTGTGTTATTCACACCAGGTGCAGGCTGCTAAATCCACTGTACTCATTCAGCTTCAAACTGTTGGCCGGGGTGGAGAGGAGTCGGACTCATCTCACTCTCGATTTTGTTCTTTTTTTAAAACACACACACACTCTCACTTGAATTAGAGCGTGTTGGAGTGTTGGGTCAGGCACAGTGCAGCGTCCCCGGAGCTGTTTAGCAGTTAAGTGGCCGTAATGCATTTAGTGTGAAGTGACTGGGATTGGGGGGGCTTAGCCAGCAGCTCTTCGCCTCATTCTTAGAAAGTGCTCAGAGGTGCTAATACCAGCTGGATTTATGGCACTCATTCACAAACAGCTTGACTTCTGCGGCAAAGAATCACCCCTCAGTCTGAATCTCTTCATCTCTTTGTTGTTTCTGTCACTTGTATGAGTCACATCTTCCTCTTTGTCCCCGTTTCTTCAAATTCGTCCACCTTTTACCACCAAACTCTCCTTCACACTTTTTTTTTCAGACGTCGCAGTGACTTAAATCTCGACTCTCTCTAATGTCTCTCGATGGCGCCTTATGAAACCAGCCGCCCCTCAAAGTGGCGCTCTACTCGCCCTACATTTCTGAACGTCTGTAGTGAATGAGAGGCAGACAGAGACTGCAGTGCTTCACTATCAGGGGTGTGGATGTGTCTGGAGAGCCCACTCGCTTACATGTGTGTGGGCATTTTCACATTTACGAGTCACAGGTTGGACATGCCACGGCCGTGAAAATGTGTACACTAAATACACGAGTGCAGAGCTTGTGCTGAGGGGTTTTTCCTGCGTAGCACTAATAATAAACCTGCACTTGTGCATGTTTGCATGTTTGCATACACAAAGAGGGCTGTATAGTCTACACAAAGCGTATGTGTGTGTGTGGTTACACAGGGCTCGGCGCAGTGTGTGCATGCTTCAGCACACGTACAGCTTATGTAACGCCCAGGCATGTTATAACTTCACTGCGCCTGCTTGTGTGTGTGTAGGTGCTCGCTCGTATGTGTGCGCCCAGTTGTGTGTACCCGCTTTGTGTGTGTGTGTGTATGTGTGTGTGTGTGACTGCATTGCCGCAACCAGCCAGCTCTGTATCATCATTGACCAAACTCGCCATCTGTGCCTGTAAGCTATAGAAACAGTGTGTCGCACTGCTGCACGGCGATACACACACACACACACACCATTAGTGTCTTATGAAATCACAGCGGGATGCCACTGTGTTACTCATATCTGTGTGTGTGTGTGTGTGTGTGTGCAGTCATGCGTGTTCTGCATGGTGTCATCCACTCCTCAGTGTGTTACCTGCTCACACACATCATGCACGCCACACTGGGTTTTTTTTTTTTGTGTGTGTGTGTGTGTGCGCGCACGCAGGGAGGCCCATAGTGTATATGGGTCACTCTCTGAGGAACCATAATCCCACGTTTGGACCAACTTACTCACTGGGGTTTCACTCTTCCTGTTTGGCCAAGCTGATGGCAACAAGCATAATGACCTCACCACAGCACTCGGTCATTGGCCTGCAGACCCCGGGCCTCTCAGCCAATAGCACGCCGCTCTGGTGACGTATGGACTCCGGCGGCTGCTCCGATTGGCCCAGGGGGCGGGACGAAGGGATGCTGTGGTTCTGGGAGCTCCTCTGATTAGCTGGGAGAAGAGTGCTTGTGAGGAGCGATGGCATGAGAATTTGGGAGTTGGTGTTCTTTGTGGCTGCTGTTGAAACTACACTCAACCTGTGGCTTATAGTGGAGCCACAGGAGTGTAAATACAGACATTTAAATAGCACACAGAGAGCTTAATAGTCTCGCTAAAGCTGTTTTGCAAGCATGAACTGGAATTCTATGAGGCTGATATTTTGGTTTTATGAAATTTTATGTCTTTCTAGTGCATTGACTTGGTTTTAATAGACAGACAGGCATCCCCACTTCCTTCTACGCCCCTGCCATGTTAGCAGACAATTGAAGAGGGGATGATGAAGATAAAAAAGACAGAAAGAGGAGGAGAGAGCGGCTTCATTCCTGTCCTGCGTGCCTCTATAAGTCGCAGACAAACCCACATAGCAGCTCTATTGGCCGCCGCAGCCTCGCTCTCCCAACAGCTGTTCTGTGTTTTCCCACACTGTGATTGGCCGAGACGCGCCGTCCGTCAATTTTACTTTGACGTGCGGCCCCGCCCCCTCCACCCAGACGCGCCCTCCGATTGGCTACTGTACGCGTTCGTGCTCGGCGATTGGCCGCCCGGGCTGGTTGTCAAGGCTTTGGGGTTCCATTCACCATTTTGCGACTGTAGTGTAGAATGTACAGGGCAGTAGTTTTTCCTCCTTTTAAGTTGCTTTGCCGGAGAAACATGAACGGCCGCTAACTGGCAGCTGCGGACGACTGGCCTCCCTGCCCTATTTTACCCGGCGGACTCGGCGGAGAGACAGCCCGGGCTTGCTGTCCGTTAGCTCCGGTGAGTAGAAGCTGCCTACAAATCTTCTCCTGCAGCACTGCAGTGGGGCTTGTTGTGCCTTTTCGCCGAGGTGCTAACGTTGTTCATGCTTACTGTGGCCACAAACAGAGCCGACGAGCGGCGTCTGGGTGGCCTACGGAGAGCGGTACAGGGCGGAACGGGTGTCTTGTGCGAGAAAAAAGGGAGCGGTGCGACGAGACGTAGTGAGCCTGAAACTTTTCCACTAGAAATTAATTCAACGCCATAACTGCCGCTGGACTTTCCCCACAACAACTGTTATTCCTCTGCCGTGTGAAAAACTCCTCTGACACATTCTCTGCCTCTTCAACGTGGCTCTTTTCATCCACATATTGACACTTTGTGGCGCTAGACGACGACTCGGCTGAATAGAAAAGTTAGCCGGCTGTATTTTCACACGACTGTCACTTTCCGATGCCGACTTTGTGAGGTGTTTTTTTTTTCTCTCTTGCGCTGATAAAAGTCTGCTTTGGGACGTTTCTCTCGGTCGTGCAGCTCAGGGAATAAAGGCCGTTTAAGGAGGCATTAGGGGTCAATATGCCCGTTGAACCGGTTATTTCCCCGGTACAGTGAGTAGAGGATTTCCAAGCGGCCTTGTGTGTGTAGTCGAGGCCTGGTCGCTACACGCCACGGCCTGCAGTGTTGTGGAGTAAAACTGGTAGTAATCGCGGTACTACGAGGGCTTGACACGGTACTATCCAGCTAAACCAGAGGTGACGACATCCCCGCTTGTTGTATGCATTTTCTGCTTTAGGCCCTGAAGTTAGCAGCTGTTATCTAGCAGGGATTATGATTATGTATATATTTATACTGCCCTGGCCTGTCCTTAATGCAGCTCTGTAGTAATCCTGTTACAAAGTTTAGAGGAGAACTTTTGCATGTCATTCAGCCTCACGTTGTGGAGAAATAAGCACCACAGCAGGTCAGAAAGGACTGAAATATCTATTTAAGTTCTCCCCTGTGGGATTTTACATCAAGGTTTGCAAAAATGCATGAGGCGCATATGTTTATAGCCATAGTATAATCAAGTTAACTCAATTTATGCTTGATACAAGCGATTACATATTCTTCAGGCGTGTTTGTGGGTTAAAAAAGAGATGAAAATGTGACCTACACTGAACAATCGCTTATCTAAACTGAATTATGCATTCAGAAAGGCAACAGTTCATGCTGTTCTCACCTCATATGACTTATATCAGCTCGATGCTGCCAACAGTCATGTTTACTATGCATGCATGTCAGCTTATAAAGCTCCTTTCCTGTTCTGCAAATAAAATACGGTTGACCTCACTGCCCTGGCCTTCATGTGTATACGTGATGATCAGTGAACAAGCAACATAGAAGACACAGGCCTACTTTAGCTCCCGTATGGGTTTCCTTGCTCCATATTTCACTGGGAGGAGTGTGTGTTGCGTCAGGTTGCCTTTAAGCTGTTATCATAAGGCCCATGACTCTGACACCAGCTGTTGTACACAGTGCACTACTGAGTAAACACATGTAGCATACCTCTATCGTGACCAAGTAAGGCCAGCTGCCAATATTTTATGGTGGCTGCTGTCCTAAATAGGGATTTACATAGAGCACAGTGATGGCTGTGAGCTCTCAGGCTCTGTGTGCACTATCAACTATCATCACATAGATGTTTGCTGTGTGTGTGTGGCCTTGAGACAGGCGGCACTCATCTTTGGAAATGGATTTTCTCTCCAGCCGATATGATGTGGCAGATATTAAAAGGACCTGAATGAATGCGAGCCTTCACAGACAAACAGGAAGGCAGCAAAAGGGAATAGAGGCAGGCAGACAGAGAGAAAGAGACTGGTGGGAGGACGGATACCGAAACAGGGACAGACAGGCAGACATGCAAGTTAACAGACAGCCAAACTGTCACTGACAAGTAGACATGCCGAGTGCTGGTTGATTGACATGAAGACAGAGCATTTTGACAGTGAATATCACAGTCGGAGTGAGAAATTGTCAAAAAAGATGACAGAGCATATAAGGACTCTTTGGATCCTGCCTCTTATATGCATGTCGTTAACATCTTTGCTGCGCCGTGGAGACTTGCATGCGACGAAACGAGGCAGAGCTCGCAGCAGCCAGGACCTGAGGCGAGTCCCAAACAAACCAGCTAAATGACAACAGTCCCCTCCTCCTGTTCAACAAGTCAGCAAAATCAATCTGTTTTAGTTTCTAAACGGAGGCAGAGCTGTGAATGAGTCCGGTGTGGAATAAGAGATATTCTGAATGACTCTAGCATGGCTAAGAGCTGTAGTGAATGACTCTGGTGTGGAATAACAATTATTCTGAACAACTCTGCTTTTCTGGATGACTGCAGCACAAAATGAGGATAGAGACTAAGTGGACGGAGAGGAGGGAAAGAGGGAGAGATGAGAGGTAAAAAAAAAAAATCAATATTTGAGAAAGAGAGAACACAGGGAGGGGATGAGAATGAAAGTGTAATAGTAGCAAAGAGAGAGGGAGGAATAAAGTAACGGGAAGTTAGGTAATGGTCTTCCACAGGAAATTGAGTTTGTAGGGGCGGATTGACTCTGCTTTGAAATACATAGATAAAGGTCGCCACAGAGAGAGAGGGAGAGAGAAAGGGAGGGTTTCAGTATGCGAGTGAAGAAGGAATTCCCCCGCCTCTACTGCCCCAGCCAAGAAGTAGTGTGTGTGTGCATGCAAAAAAGGCTTGTCTGGGCAAATTGCAAAGTGCTCCTCACTATTTCCATGCTGTGTTGTAAGCCTACATTGTGTTTACCCTACAATATGGCCTCCTGTTTTCAATATGTACCTGGTATGGATGCAGGCCTTGTGTAATGTGAGTAGAACCTGTTATGTAATGAATTAATGTGTAATGAATTTGTAGATGAGTCATATTCATTACTACTCTAGTACGACGGTGCATCATTTAGCTGGGAATACATTCCCTAAAATTAATGTTTAACAGTTTGGTATGCTTGCATTATCATGATCACCACTTTGCTTTTATTTTGAATCACTTTCATGAATGTTTGATTTTGATTCAATCTGCCACTTTTTCCTTCTCAAAGCCACGCAGCTCGTCGCTATCTTGTGCAGTGATTAGGCTTTGTGCATGTCTGAATGCGTTTGCCACATGAGTAGCTCACACTCCCTGTTCCCTCTCTTTCAGAGTCTGTGGAATAAGGTGGGCAAGTGCCGAAGTCGCGCGACGAAGACAAGACAGGATGAGAGAGAGAGGCTCCGACAGAGGAGAAAAATAGAAAGGAAAGGAGGGGGAAGCAGAAAAAAAAACAAGGCAGAGCGAGAGAGGAGCACCGAGGAGAATCTCTGGGATAAATAAATAACAAGAGTTGTTTGGAGTAAAGGCAAACTAGATGAAAAGATGAAGCCGATAAAGAAGCAGGGCCGGCGCTCTCCTCCCTCCACTCGGGCTAAAGGGGGGAAGCGTCGTGGAGCTGGAGATGCCCCAGAAGGAGGAGAGAAAAGAGACTCAGATGAGAACAGAGACAGAAGCAGCTCCCCACAAAACCGAACTCCCTCCTCTTCTTTTTCCTCTAATTCACGCTCAGACTCCTCTCAGGTGGACCCAATCAGGACGCGGGATGCTGCCGAGGGGGAGGGGCTTCACAGAGAGCCGCTGTCAGAGGCGGCAGTGTCAATTGCGATGGATCCTGGGAAGCTGTCCTCCGATGATAGATCAGGGAGGTCGGCCGTGAGCTGCAGCAGCCACTGTGACAGTGGTGGCAGCAGTTGTAGTAACAGCAGCACGCCAAGCTCCAACAACAGTCCAAACCCGGCCTCCAGCCGCAAAACAGCCACCTTTAAGGCCCGCGTTCCCAAGAAGAAATACACCTCTGAACACTGTTCGTCTACTACTGCTGGTAACCATAGCAACCCCACGTCCTCTACTCCCCCTCCTCTTCCTCTGAGCGGCGGTGTCCTCAACCAGGGGTCAGCAGGTCCAGGACTTGACATCAGCGTCTCGCATTCTGATGACAACAGTCAGAGCAGGAGCCTGATGGATGACTTCCACAGCAGGACAAGCGGCAGGGAGGGGCCTCAGGACTCTCCAGGACCCCCTATCCTGTCACTGGGAGGAGAGAGGGAAAGGCCCGGAGGAGGTGAAGGAGATACAGAGCGGGTGTTGCCCAGCCCTTTGCCCCGCTGTTCCTCCACTGACACCGCAAGCGAGCACTCGGCTGACCTGGAGGTGGTGGGCGACACGCACAGCCGCACACAGATGTCTGCACACACAGCGCCCAGCCTCCCCGACGCTCTGTCTGATGCTCTGGCCAAAGGGTTGAAGAATCAGCGCATCCTCGCCCGCCAGCTGCGGAGAAGAATTGATGAGGAGGGAGGGGGCGAACGAAGAGATGAAGCGGGGAGGTCGGACTTGGTGTTTCGGGCCGGGGTGGTCCGTAAGGTCAGCGGTGAGTTTGGAAGCCTGGAGGTGCAACTGAATGGGGAGAAGACACTGTGCCGTTATCCGTATCGACATGATAGCCCCCCAGGGGTGGTGGACATTATCCTGGATGCCCCACCTCCTGGTGTCCAACCAATACCTATCGGCACTCGTGTCTGTGTACCGTTTGGCAACGAAGAGGGTATCGAGGGCCAGTGGCAGTGGTACCGAGAAGGCGTGGTGACACGAGTCGACACACACCCTGCAGTGGCCAACCGCTATCGTGTCCTACTGTCTGAGGAAAGGCCTCACTCTGTGGATGAGGAAGAAGATGGCAGAGGTGCCACGCAGGCTGTGTGGGTCTCCCGACAAACACTCCGGCTCCTGGTGCCACCGTGGGACCTGGACTTGCCTTCTGGTGGGGGCTGTGAAGGAGAAGAGGGGATGAGAGACAAGGAGAGAGAACGGGAGGAAAGAGAAGAGATTGATGTGGAGCAGGAGGTGTGTCGTCTGAGCCGGGGAATGACACCTGGTATGGGGTCAGTGCTGGGGAGAGGAATGCCCTACCCAGGGATGGTTCCTGTTTCCTCCACATCGGGCCACAACATTACCTCCCCCATAACTCCAGCATCAGTCCTCAGTTTAGCCCCTGGCCGAGAGTGGGAAATAGAGAAAGACTTGGAGAGGGAGAGAGACCTTCAGAGAAAACAGGAAAGAGAGAGGGAAAGAGAGCGAGAAAGGGAGAACAGTGTGAAGCAGCAGCAGCAGCAACAACAGCAGCAACACCATCCATATATGCCCCTCACCCCCGAAGAAGACATGGAGGTGTCCCACTTTAATATGGTCCCGATGGGGGCGATCATACCCGGGACCAAACCGATGGCAGTTCCCCAACACCGCCACATTGTCTCTAAGCCCCCGCCTGGCTACCTCAGTCCCCACATGTCTGTGGTGCGGGGCATTGGGATTCCCCCTGCCCATCTGGCCTTGAACCCCCATCCCCCTCCTTCACCTGTTCTGTTAGGCCTTGACCCAGCAACTGCAGTAGCTGCAGCAGCTGGTGCTGTCATCACCACCCCCCAGCTCCCACCTCTCCCTCCCATCTCCTCCTCCACTACATCCTCCTCCAGAGGAGAGAAGTCCTCAGGGGGAGGTTCTGCTGGTGGTGGAGCAGGTGGCGGTGGTGGATCTGGATCAGGTTCGACCTCCTCTTCCTCATCACGTTCCCGCACTCCACTGACGGCTGCCCAGCAAAAGTACAAGAAGGGAGATGTGGTGTGCACACCGACAGGCATCCGTAAGAAGTTCAATGGGAAGCAGTGGAGGAGGCTGTGCTCCCGGGAGGGCTGCTCTAAGGAGTCCCAACGACGAGGGTACTGCTCCAGACACCTCTCAATGAGGACCAAGGAGATGGAAGCCAGTGGAGGCGGCCGGGAACGGGGTGGAGCCAGCAGCACGGGGACCTTGACGCCATCTGACCTCCGCCTGAGCGGCGGGAGAGCTAGCTCAGAATTTGACTGGGATGAAACATCACGGGAGAGCAGTGAGGCCAGCAGCCGCGGAGGAGACTCTCGCCCTCGCCTCGTCCTTCCCTCACTGCTGCCCCAGGACCTCTCTCGCTTCGACTTCGATGAGTGTGAGGCAGCCACCATGCTGGTCTCCCTGGGCTCCCGTTCTGGCACACCTTCATTCTCCCCCATCTCTAATCAGTCACCCTTCTCCCCGACCCCTTCGCCCTCACCTTCTCCACTCTTTGGCTTCCGTCCTGCAACTTTCAGCCCCATCACTGCGCCTGCCTCACTGACTCCACGTCGCCATCGGCAGCTTAGCGGCACTAAGATGGGTACGCCCGGTGCTGAGAGAGAGCGCCACCTGTCGGGTATCGTGCCCACTTTCCAGACCAACCTCACTTTTACAGTCCCCATGAGCCCCAGCAAGAGGAAACTAGATACCCACCCGCCTCCTCCACTATCTGCAGTCCAGGACTACCAGAGCAAACCTGAGCAGCAGCAGCTGGTGGGCATAGGGGGCGGTGTGGTGGGAGACCCAACGCTAGGCCACAGCCCTGCCGCCTTCAGAGTCCTCTCCCCCCAGAGTCAGCCCACAACCCCTTCCTCGCTTTCCTTCCCACGTCCCCGCAGCGCCACCAGTCGGCCACCATCCTCCGCCGCCTCCACACCTCCTCCTATGCTGGTCTCCCCCACCCCTCCTTCCCCTCTGCCCCAGGAACCCTCCCCACGCCGCATCGTGCCCCTCCGTGATTCCCCGGTCATCGTCCGCAACCCGGACGTCCCCCTGGCAAAGTTTTCCGACGGCCCGCTGGGAAGAAGAGAGAGAAGCAGGTCGAGGGAGCACAGCCAGCCCCCACACACGGCTCCTCCAGGCCTGCAGGCCCCCGTCCCCATCAATGGGGCCGCCACCAACGGCGCTGTGCTCCTGCGCAACCCAACATCCACTCTGGTCCTGGTCACATCCAGTTCGGTGAGAACAATATTATCTTGTGTTTCTGTGATAGAGTCATGTGCACCAAATGAATGCGCCATGCCAATAAACCTTTTCATTTTACATGTAATGTTATATTGCATTAGCAATATATTTATTACAATAAGAGTACCCTCTGAAATAATGAAAAATAAAGCTGTAGTAATTATATATTGACCCTCTGAACCCCAAAACTACCTGGCAGCTTTGAAAGGCATGCTATCTTTAAAAAATCTGCCAAATTATGTCATTTATCAGAGTTGGAAACTGTGAAATCCGAAAGAACTGTTGGACTTTCAACTTTCTGTCAGAAACAGACTGTTTCCAACTGATTGTAGTTAATGACAGTTCCAGGAATAAGTCAGATGAGCAGAACAAGAGCAAATGTTTATATAATCTTTATTGCATGACCACTGTCCAATATTATTTAAAAAGGGACAAGATACATGAGGGTGAGAATGTGACAGAGTAGAAGTGTAAATTCAACACTCTTCACTGTTCACACCCACAGCTGTGGTCAGACTACACCCAATTCATATATGCTCTGCTAAACTCTGCCTGAAGAATAAAGTTAGCGATGTTCTCTATTTTTCTCACCGTCAACAAATCACAAAAACTACAAACAAATCAACAGGTGTACGATTTACTCCTGTTTGAGTATCATTTGATAAAACCACTGTTCTGCGGTTTAAGGAAATTACTAAGCTGTTGTAAAAAGTGGAACCATTTATTGCTGAGCTGTTCTGAAAAATGTAATTCAGAAGCATAAACAAAGAAACTGAAAACACTAAGATCGATTTTCAACCTTCTTCCTGAGCTTATTGTGTGTGACTTTCAACTTCATTTGGAAAATTAACCAAATCTACGCTTAAATTCCACATATTTATCTACATAGCTCATCTTAGAATTGCCAAAAATTAATCGTTTGATCTATTCAGATTATGTAAGAAAGAAAAAATTATGCGCAACTCGATGCAACTGTGAAACGATTAGTGACTCAGCTAAAAGTAACAATCATGTGACAGAAATTGACTTTCAGGCTGTATTTACACAGAGCAGATCAGAGATAAGCATGGAAACAAATAAAAAATGTCATAAAATATTTATTGTATGTTGAGTCCCCATGTTTTTCCAGTATTTCTAACAACTGTGGTCACTGAAAAAATTTGGGATTTTTTTTGTTAATTACATTTTTCGTGTAATGAATATTCCATTTTAAATTTTTCTTTCGTAATGATTTATGCCAACATGACTGTGTCATATTGCATATAAAGCTAACTTCTAAGTTCTCTCTACTTCTAGCCATGGTTGTTTTGTTTCCCTTAGAGGTACAGGACATTATGTTGCATTGAAAAATGTGCCAGGAGCAAAAAAACGCCCAGATTCAGGAGGGTTGATTAACTTCATACAAATTGAATTAAACAGAAAAAATTCTGTATTTTTATGTGGTTAAATTAGCACCAATTTTCTCAAGTACATTTTACAGTCTTTTAAGTACGACACGTTGAAGATTATGTGCAATCTCAGTGACTCCTCTGGTCTCTGAAGATGCCACTTAATAACAGCGGTTTTGCTGCAGAATGAGTTTTGGGACTGGTTGGGTGCCTGTCAGATGATATTGCACGATGAGTTAGAATCTACGCATCTAAACTGAATAAAATTTTATACTCTAATTTTATACATTCCATTAAGTGGATGACTTTAATGAGTCCTGGGCTATGAGAGCCACAGTTGTGCCAAGAAATGCATCAAAATGACACAGAAGTAGTGTTATTAGCTCTGTTGTAGATAATCTAAGTTCTTTGCAAATGTTATAAATTTCCTTTTGATGTCTTTTTCAGTCCTTGACTCCAGCCACAGCGGGCCACGCCGCCCTCTCCAGCCCCTCTACTCCCGGATTGATGTCCACCGCATCAGGCTCAGTCCTGTCTTCGTCTGGTTCTGGAGGTCGGGAGCGAGAGAGGAAGCCTGAGGGACACCAGGACGCCTCTGGAGGGCTGCTGCCTCAGCCGGTGGCCTGTCATCCCACACCGACAGCCCTGCTGCCACTCATACTGCCAGCAGAGTCGCCTCACCCTGCACCTCGCAAGCAGATCATCATGGGACGCCCAGGGACCGGTAAGCAACGGGGGGAAGAGGGAGATTGTGGCACTGCGGTCCTGACCTTTGTTCGTGTCAGATACAAAGTCTGCTGAGCCACACATCTGCTGCACTGTAAAGTAGGAATGGATGTACAGGCTGTATCTCATGCACTCTATCTTCGTGCTTCTCGCTTTTATTATCTCTCTGGGGTTACAGCAGTGTCATCAGAGTGCCGTGGCTGTGACTCATGTACACTTTACTATTGTTTGCTCGCACTGTATGAAAGTTGCAATTCAAATGCTGTGTTTTGTGGAATTAGCCTGAGAAATTTTCCACTGCTTCCACTGGAGTCGGTTGTTCTCCTAGAAATCTGTTTCTTTTTTAAAGGCTCCTATAAGATCAGCCGCCGTGGTCACAAGGGGAAAGTGTTTGTATTCATGCGTATTGTGCCGACAACGAAATAGAAAGAGAGCATGTGAATAATATATGGATGAACTTGTTGGTATCACATGAATATTCAGAGGCGTTTTTGATCCAAGCTTTCAACGTCATCAGGACTTAAATACTGATTGTATTCCACTCGAGGGATGTGTATTGTGTTTGTTTAGCTTGTTTTTTGGAAAATGGTTCGATAGTTTCCTAACGCAGCTGTAGTTTTTAGCAAATGATGCAGAAACAGGTGCAAATCATACACCTGGTGGATTGTTTTTAATCTTTTCATGGGATTTGTTGACGGCAAAACTTAGGCTTTGGCTTGTTTATGGCTTATGAAGTACATTTTTGAAAACCAGTACATAGTTTAACAGCAGGGCACTGTGGTTTTAGCAAATGGTATGTAAATCATACACCTGTTGGGTTGTTTTTAGTCTTTTCATGGGATTGCATGGGACAGCAAGACAAATATGGAGTATACCAGCTTGATTCCTTACAAATTGTTGAAATGTTTCCTATTGCAAGTTTGATTTAATTCTTATTTTAATTTCTCCTGCAGAGATACTTAGTCGAGGCAGAGTTTGGCAGAGCATTTATGAATAAGGTGTAGTTTGACCACAACTGTGGGTGGAAACAGTGAGGAGTGTTGAATTTGCACTTCTACTGGCTCGCATTCTCATTCTCATGTGTCCTAACTGTTAAAATATTGTGGGACAGTGTTCACACAGTAATGACATTATAAACATTTCCTGCTGTGCTCTTCGTTTGAACTAGTCTTCAAACTGTCAGCAGTTACCTTCAGTTGGAAGCAGCCTGTTTCTACCGGCATCGTTTCTTTATTGTCGTTAAATTCAAGTCAAGCTAGAACAGAAATGTCCCTCTTTAACCTTCTGATAATCTGCTGTTGTGTGGTTTTTTTGCGCTCAAAGTTTAGTCATTATCAGCTCATACGTGCAGATTTTATTCTGCTCTGGGGATGTGTTGTATATTTAGTTTCTTTTCAGTTATCATCATGATCTATACAAATAATGCAAATTATGCTGTGATTATCAGAAGATATGTTGTTTGATAAATGTTATGAGGTCCGTAAACTGATTTTAGTTTTAAGAAAAGGGAGAATATAGTCCTTAACGACAGCAATGATGTGAAAAACACAACATTCAACAATTTAATTTGTCCTTATAGGCAAGCCTCTTCATTTGGCAGCCAACTTGGTTCCACCCTCGAGCAGGTATTTCAAGATAATTAGACCAGGTCTTGTTAGCAGTTGCAGTTATAACTGCTATTTTAATTGTCATCAGGATGTTGAAACTACATGTACAGAATCACCAGTCAAAACTGATTTAAATTTGCACCAAAATAAGATTTAAAAAGTTTTTTTTCCCCCCACAAATTATACTTTTACTAGACATGCACACAGTTTCACCACACTGCCTCATTGCAGCAACACGATTGGCTGCATGTTTTCCAGTTTGGCTGTTCCAGAGCAGTTTGTTGGTTTTTGGGGATCATCTGTAGCATTACTGAAACAGTTTCTTTATTTTAGTTAGTATTAGATTGTTGTGACAATTAATACGTGTGACTCAGGCCTTTGCACAGTATTTATGATTCTGCATTAAGATTGATCACTGTGATACGTATAATACTTGTAATTCTGAGCTGTATGCTGAGGTCTGTAAGTGATAAAGACTTTTTGTCATTATTCATTCATTCATCATTCATTTATTTATAAGGCTCCTGTTGTTGTTTTTTTTAACCCTGTTATATTACCTCCTTACTGTATTTAAATACGGGCCCTTTCCAAGCAAATTATTGCATCACATTGCATGTGCTGGCTGTTTTTACAGAACTTGGAAAATCAAATATTTCTCACTGTGCTCCTGCAATCTGCAATAACCTGCAGAACAATCGAAAGTTTGACTCATTTTTGTCCTTAAGATAGTTCAGGTTTTTAATTTAATTGTATTTTACTTTCAGTTGTTATTGTTTTTGTTGCATCATGTTTTAAATTTAAATGTTCAAATTATTGTTTTTAATATTTAATTAACTTTACCATGACATTTTTTATAGCTAATATCCATGCTTCTTATTTTTGTGCCTACATTTTTTATTTTCTTACCTCTGAGTTTAAATTAAGTTTAAATGGACTAATGTTTCTGGTAGAGTTTAGAAACCATCCATCTTGTGTTGCTTCTTTTATTCACTACAAAAGTTGTATATATCATTACATTCTTATTAAAGATTGACTAAGACATAGATATTTAAAGCACTGCTTTGACAGAAAGTAAAAAATACAGTTGTACGGTTAACGTTTTGGAAGATTGCACTATTAAGATGTTACTTTATAGTGTTGGCAGTCATATTGGAAAATATGACTGTAAGTAAAATTTAAAATGGCCTTTCCATCAGAAGCTTCAGATCAGTTTATGTAAATTGTCCCAGTCAGGTGGTGGGATGCAAGAAAACTGGCCACTGAGAAATGGAGGTGATTGGGTTCACATATACTGTGCGCTTGTTTCCATGCCAACTTTGTAATTTTTTTTTTTTTTTTTTTTTTTTTTTTTTACAGTACGGGCAGAAATGTTACTTTGAATCTATGAATAACGAAGATGGTTTCCATTTAAAATGCATGATTTCTCATATTGATGCAGTACTTTCTAAACCTGAAAACTGAAAGTGTGACAGGATTTTCTATTGGCAGTTTTCAGGCTGTTTGGTTTCACCGTTGATTTTGTATATATATAATACACATAACAGTGTATTTTTGTGTCACATGTACATTCAGGAAATACAGCAAAGTTGCAGGTTAGTATAAAACCAGAAGAGAAGTGGCAAAAGTAGCAGATTTTGTCCTAATTTTAATATTTCATCGCCTCCTCTGTGATTAAATCACAGCACCTTGACTTGGTTCAGATGATGAAGATGACTTCAACATTTTTTTCTGAGGTGTGAATATCAAAAGCTTTGATAAATCAGTCTCTCAGGCAACCACCCAGACCTGCTGCTCACTGTGTGTAATTTGTGACTCAGTGTGCGTAGAGTTATTGAGAGAGCTTGTGTGCAACTGTGCAGAGGGTGTCGCCTTTTTTTTAACATGTGTGTTTGCATGCATGTGTGCGTCAGACAGATAAGGGGTGTTTCACTGAAACTCTAAAAGGGCGCGAATATTGACATGTCTAGACATGCAGGACTAAGAGCGGGAGTGCAACAAGGACACTCACACCTCCTCACACACACACACACACACACACACACACACACACACACACACACACACACACACACACACACACACACACACACACACACACACACTCATGTCGGCGTTTCAGACAATCAACAGCCTCAGACGGGGCATTAAGGGCAGGTCCGGCGTGATGTGAATGTGTTTCATTGCTCTCAGCACAAGAAGGAGTAATCATATTGCTGGCGTGTTGTCATGGATACGCTGTTTCCATCGGTAGAATTAGTGCAGTAAAGCGTTCAGGCCTGAGCTGATTACCGGTGTGCAATGCTTCTTTTTTTTTTTTTCTATTCCTTTCCCTCTCACATCCCTCGCACTGCTGCTAACAGCCACCTGCCTCTGTAGCGTAATGTTTCCTCTGCCATACATTTTTAAAAACACCTAGAGCCATTGCGGGCCCAGAAACAAACAGAGGCAGCGCAGGCCCCACGGCTGAGATCTCTCCTAAATATAGCCCAGCTCAAATGCAGCTGCATTAGCATCGCAAGTTTCATTACTGCTCTCTTTGAGTACATCTGCAGCCTCCAAGAAGAAGGGATAGGTCCTGTCTTGTTGCACAGCTCACGAGATGTTTTATTGCTTCTACACCCACAGGACAGACTAGTGGGTGAATGCTGTAGTGGTAGTAATGTGTCAGGAGGATGTGTACAGTTGTGTAACCGAGTTTTCCCACCTTAAAGCATGAAGACAGCTGTTCAGCCTGTCAGGTGTGTTTCTTTATCAGTGCAGCGTTTTGCCAGGCGTCACTGTCAGCGCTTCAAGTAAACCAGTAGAGACAGATGGAAATCTGAGCGCCGCTTGTGTCTCAGATATTTTTCACAACTCACCACTGTCGTTGCTTTGCTGGATTATTCATGTCTCAGGGTGTCAGCAGGCCCTTTAGAAATCTGAAGCATCTCAAGTCAGTTTATGTAGCCTCCTCAATAAACACACATTTTCACTCACTGCGGGCTCATTTTTCGCTACAGCATGAAGTCCTGCACCTCTGTGGAAACAGAACAACCATGACTAGAAGCAGAGAGAACTCACAAATGTCTTCAGTGCAGTATGTCGCAGTTATAAAAGCTTCAATCCTAAAAAGGAAAAACAAAAGTTGAATTTCTTTGATTATTTATTTTACAGAAAATTGAAAAAACCTGGAATCAGCATGTTCAACATTTTTCCAAGTGCCTCCAGATGGTTGCAATACTGGAAAAAAAAAGTGAGCTCCACATGCTGGTATAGTTATTTTACTGCATAGCTTTTAATTTGATCCCATACATGTCTCCCATCTGCTCAGTGTAAGCAGGCCTGCAGTTCAGCTGAAAAGTCTCTGAATTTTTGTCATGTGATTGTTGATTGCAGCTGACTCCCTAATGGTTGGTGTAAACAGTTTATTTTTGGTGAATTTTTAAATGCAACATGTAGAAAAAAGGAATTTTGATGAGAAGTTGTGATTTGAAGTTTAGATTTGGTTGAGTTTTCCAACAGAACGACACGTATTAGTTCAAGGACCATTGAGACGTTTGAAATCTGATGTTTCTTTCAGTTTTTACAGTTTCTTTCTCAAATACATGGTGCAATTTTGCCGATGTTTTTTAGATATGTAACTTTATCAAAATTAGGGAAAAAAAATCTGAAATTAGTGATGCATGCTGCAAATGTTTTGCTAATTACAGTTTTAATTTGTTTTGATACTTTCTTCGCAGTGTAGGCATGGCCTGCAGTGCAGCTGGAGAGTCTCAGAATTTTTGTCATGCGATTGTTTGTTGCAGCTGAGTCCCTAATGGCTTCATGGCTGCGTTGATGAATGTAGAATTTTTTGTTTATCATGCGATCCAGCTGGTGCAAACAGTTTAATTTTGGCGACTTTTTAAATGAGGCATGTAGAATAAAGGAATTTTGATGAAATGTTGTGATTTCAAGTTTAGATTCAGTTGAGTTTTCCAACAGAATGACATGTCACATATTAGTATTAGTTCAAGGACTATTGAGAAGTTTAAAATCTGATGTTTCTTTCTGTTTTTACAGTTTCTTTCTCAAATTCAATCGTGCAATTTTGGCAGTGGTTTTTAGGTATGTAACTCCAGCAAAATTGGAGAAAATCTGGAATAGTGATGCATGCTGTAGATATTTTGCTAATAACATTTTTAATCTGTTTCCAAATTGAACACAGCCTGCAGTTCAGCTAAATAATCTCCAAATTTTTGTCATGTTCATGCCGAGGAGTGCAAAATATTTTCTTTATTTTTGGCAAATTTGTAATTGAGAAATGTAGAATTAAGTGATTTCGATGAAATATCACAATTTCAAGCTTGGTTTTGGTTAAACTTTCAGACAGAATTACATGTTACAAATGACTAATTCAAGAGGAATGTGGAAAAGTTTCTCTTTTCACAGTTTCTTTCTATGATACGTGGTGTGATTTGGGCTATTTTTTAAAGATAAATCCCTTTCAAAGCTGCCGGCAGTATTTGGGCTTCAGTTAATCCGTCCGCTCTGAGGCCCTCAGCCTCCGGCCCGTTTGTTTCCCTCTGAAGCACATTTTTAAAAACA
Organism: Amphiprion clarkii; assembly: GCA_027123335.1. Taxonomy (NCBI): domain Eukaryota; kingdom Metazoa; phylum Chordata; class Actinopteri; family Pomacentridae; genus Amphiprion; species Amphiprion clarkii. The sequence goes on along the minus strand of CM049580.1, from coordinate 5,970,852 downwards.
GTTTCTCGATAAATCGTTCCACTTTTTACGAAGACGAAGTAATTTCCTAAAACAACGGGACACTGAGGTTTCAGCAAATTATACTTAAACTTAGTAAATGAAACACCTGCTGGATTGTTTTTTGTGTTCCCACGGGATTGCATTAGACAGTGAGAAAAATATAAGAAAAGTGTTGAAATGTATCCTGTTGCAGGTTCAGTTTTAATTTCATTTGAATGCTTCTGCAGAGATGCTCAGTCGATGCAGAGCTTGGCAGAGCATATATGAATTAGGTGTAGTTTGACCACAACTGTGGGCGGGAACAGCGAGGAGTGTTGAATTTGCACTTCTACTGGCTCGCATTCTCACTCTCATGCGTCTTCCCTGTTTAAATAATATAGGACAGCATTAATGCAGTAATGATATTCTAAACATTTCCTCTTGTGCTGCTTATTTGACTTACTGTTCAAACTGTCATTAATTACCATCAGCTGAAAACAGTCTGTTTCTGCCAGAGTCATGTCTTTATTTTCTTGATTAATGTGCTCTTTGGTGTGTAGTGGTTGTACTAGGTATTTTTAACTTTTACATCTGTTTCTGTTTCAGTTTCTGAGACAGTGTTTAGGTTTGATGCAAATCCTTTAAATCAAGCACCTGGATCATTCCCTATAATTCATTTTTATCTAATATAGCCATTTGAGTAGCTTTTTGTACTCACATCAGTATCACTGTGTATATTAATAGTATAACATAATGTAATAGTAATCATTTTGAAAGTTTCTAAGGTCAGTTTGATGCATTTCTTACCACAATTCTTTGTCTCAAAGCTCGCGATTATTGAAAGTCGACAGATTAGTAACACTAAAATGCAGTACAGAAATGTCCAACTGGGTCTGACATCATTTAAAAACAGTGACCATTGATTTGTTTAACCATAGATCTCTGTAAATTGGATTTTTATCTTGTATCTTGGCCCCAAAGCTTCAATTGTAAATCTAAGATATCTGTGGTTAAATTGTTTATGTTGTATATTTTAGCCTCTGAACCACAAGCAATTTCTGGGCTTTTCTTTGCTCCTGACACATTTTGCCTCACTGTGGGCTCATTTTTCTCTACAGTATTAAGCTTCTCACCTCTATGGAAAAAGAACAACCATGAAAAGAAGGAGAGAGAACTCAGAAATGTCTTTTGGGCAGTTGTAATTCCATAAATCATAAGAAAAAGAAGAAACAGAAGTGGAATTTCTTATGTATTTTACAAAAATGGGAAAAAAATGGAATGAATGAACAAATGCCTACAGGTGTTTTCAATACTAGAAAAATGGTAGCTCTGCATGCAATAGATGTTTTAGTATTTCGATGTTTAATTTGTTTTTAGACATGTCTCCTCTCTGCTTTATTTAAACGCAATCAAGTTCAGCTGAACAGCCTCTGAATTTTTGTCAGTGGTTTGTTGATTGTGAAATTCCAGCGTATATGGTTTATTTTTCGCTAATTTTTAAATGAGACATGAGGGCTGAAGTGATTTTTCAGCTTAGATGTTGCCAAATTTCCAAACAGAACTCTATGTCACACATTCACAATTCTGTCTGTTTTTACACTTTGTTGCTCTGATAAATTTCTTCATTTTGGCCATATTTTTTATATAACATGCCTGTTAAACTCACTGGTTGATTCAGAGGGATAAAACATATAAACGGTCGCTGTGTTTTAACTCTGCTTTAGAAATTCTTTGCCGCTTATTTGCCCTCCTACAATTTTAAGAGCCGTTGCAGTGAGGCTGGATTTGATGTCCGACCTGCTCGTGGCCACGCAAGGAGAAAAGCAGCACGATATGTCAATATTTTTTTACGATAAGCCATGTCAGCAGTACTGTCCCTGGCATTGCCCACGTTACCAAAGCAACTTCTGGTGTGTAGAGCATTTGAATAAGCTTCACTTCCTCAGCCAAAGTTCCTCATGCAAACAGCGGTATAAGCTGCCAGTAAGTAGTAAGAAGTACAAAGTGCAGTGATAATAACCATGTGACTTCAGCATCAGCATTTAAAAGTGTCATTGAGCAGCGCGTGTAACCAACAGCAACTACACAACTCTCAGGACGTATTTGCATTTTCCCGGTTGTCAAGCGCGGCAGGATCTGGATCTCCATTTTAGATGAGCCACAGCTGGCAAATGATTGGCTATATATAGACCGTGTTAATAGTTTATTATAAAATTATTAATGGGAACGGAAACTGGACTTTTGAGCGCTGCAGAGTTCGCTGCCAATGCAGACCTGTGTGTGGAGGACTGCAGTCAGGGAGGAGTCGGGGGTGAAACTGTTTATAGCTCAGTCTACTGAGAGTGAAATCTTTATTATATAAATATACAGCACAGTTAGACACAGAATGAGCTGCTGCTGCTGCTGCTGAAAAAAACACACTGATCTAAAACATAGCAAGGCCATTAGCAGTCCTAGTTGTGGTTGTTTGTGTCACTTGTGGCGTTTGTAAAAGTACTAGTGGTACCGGAAGTTTTCATGCTGTAGTATTAGCAGTAGTACTTGACCAGTAGGAGGTTTTCAGTGTATTGTATGAAAAGGAATATTTGATTACAAATCAAGGAAATTAGTTGTTTTAATGTTTTGTTTTACATGTTGTTGCTCTCCTGTGAAAATAATGAATCTCTAAAATGTCAGTTTTTTATTAGTTTATAAAACTACAGTGTTTTCAGCTTTGTAATGATGTGCTTTAGCAAATATTCCAACTGTTTTTAGAGATTGTTGTTGCCTCTGTGACGCTAACAGATGGATTTCACTGGTTTCCCAGGGTTAGTCATGAACCAAACATTGGACAAATTACATCTTGGTGGCAATAAATGAAAAGCTATAGTCAGAAAATTATCACAGTCAGGATTCATTCTCTTGAGATCTTGAAAATTTCATGGCAGGCTATCCATTGTTATTGAGATATTTTTGACTATACCAACAGACTGACACTGCCGTCCAGGGAAATACTGGAAATACATTGAGTTTATTCTGGTGTAAAATGCAGTTTAGACTAGTTAACTCTAAGTTTCTCGGTGTTCTGTTTTTTCCTTTGGTCCTGTCACATTTTTACTGAATGTAGGCTCATTTTTCCTGCACCTCTGTGGAAACAGAACAACCCTGAAGAAGGAGACAGAACTAAAAATGTCTTCTGTGTAGTATAGTAAAGTTATATGCTGTAAATCATAAAAAAGAAAAAGAAAACAAAAGTTGAGTTTCTTTAATTGGCTGTTCTACAAAACTGAAAGAACCTAGAATCAACAGGTACGACATACTTAGAAGTGTCGACAGGTGTTACCAACACTGGAAAAAAATGGCAGCTCCACATGCTATAGATATTTAATGGTTTGCATTTTCACACTACTCTGCACATCAAATCTACCAAGATGTTTCACCATGCTGAATGTGTCTTTCAGCAATTTGCTCCTCTTTTTGCTGTTTTTTGAGCCATGCTGCATAATTAATCAAGTACTTTTTTGTTTTTCTCTCATGTCGTCTCCTCTCTGTTTTGTGTAAACACAGCCTGCAGTTCGTCCGAATAGTCTCAGATTTTTTTTTTTTGGTCACGTGACCATCAGTGACTCATGGCTGAGACACTAATGGCTTTTAAATTGCATTATGAAGTGCAGAATTATGTGTTACAGAATCTGGTTAGAGCAAACAAATCATTTTTCAAGATTTTTTAAAAGGAGTCATGTAGAATTAAATGATTTGGTGAAATATCGGATTTTAAGCTTGGATCTGATTCACTTTCCAAATAAAAGGTCACACATGATAACTTCAGGGACACTCAGAAAGTTGAAAATCTGATGGTTCTTTCTGTATTTACAGCGTCTGACTCAGATAAATGGTATAATTTGGCCGTTATTTTTTAGTTTTATTTTATTTTTTATTTTTTTAGTTTTGCCAAGGGGCACAGGATTTTCTGTTTCTGTTAAAATCTGATGCAAGTGGTTTATTTTGACAATTTTTTAAAGAAATATATAAAGCAAGCATCACAATTCCCAGCTAAGATGTGGTTATTTTTTCCAGTGGAGTTAAAGGACTATTGAAAAGTTGAAAATTTGAAGATTATCTCTGATAAATGGTGTCATTTTGGCTATTATATGATAACAAGTCTTGGGTTCAGAGGATTAAATAGTTTTTAATGTGGTATTGCATGCATATTGTGGTATATATTTGTATATGGAAAGTATTAAGAATGTTGTGCTGTTACTTGTAACCTTATCACTCCTAAGCAGGTAATAGAGGTTTGTGTACTAAGTTTCCCTGTGCTCCAAAGAAACTCTTTGTAGTCTTTCTTGGCTTGAAATAGTTCCCACTGCACAGAGTTCACAGTCTGCAGCTCGGCAGCAGCGTGGCAGCAGTCTAGACAGCGAGTAGTCTGGAATCTCTGTGGATAAAATAACAGGTTCCCTCATCACATCACATACCACATGACCCCTCAACTCTCATTATCCTGAGGGTAGGTCTGTACGTCTGTGTGCTGGAGGAGGGGGGGGGGTGCAGGACAGTCGACTGAATACACAACTCCATTCATGGTCTTCAGACTGAGGCAGTTTCTATGAAAGTGTAGTTTTAGTAGCGCTTGAGCTCATCGCTGGCTGACGGTCACACAGGACTTCACATGCTGCCAGAGGGCAGAGTGCTACCTTCTGTCTACAGTGCACGATACTCAGATGGATAAACATGATGACATTTCACTTTTCTCTCTCCCTCTCTCTCTTGCCTTCCCACAGTTTGGACCAACGTGGAGCCTCGGTCGGTGCCAGTGTTCCCTTGGCATTCGCTCGTCCCTTTCCTGGAGCCCAGCCAATCAGGAGCGGCTGCCCAGCCTGTCGATGGCCAGCAGCTTGTCAATCAGAGCAAAGGTAGACAGTGACCCTGCTGCTTTTCTCTCAGCGGGATGTCATGAATTTATGTCCATGAGAAAAACACATTTATCTCTTTGATGTATATATTTAAACCCACATTAAAACAATGGCATCAGAAAACAGTATGCAAGACTGTGTTCTCAAATAACGACTGCCAAAACACTCAAGTTCAAACCAGCAGCCAAGTCAGTGTTTCCCTAAACAGTTGCAACAGAATTGCAAATCACCACAGTTGGTGTTCACACCAACATTGTCCCAGTAACGCTGCCGATAACACTATTTATTGACTCAAAATTTATTCAGAGACTAATTTTGCTTCTGGTGGGAACAGTGAGTAATGTCATTTGAAGACCAAATTTCCTTTTCAGTAGAGCTTCGTGGGACGTTATTGTAGCTCTTTTAAGTTGTCTTTTTTTAGCTGTGGACTGTGTAAGACCTGCACTAAATTGTTGTTTCGTGTTTAAAATGTTAACAAATAGTGAAAAATTCCAAGATCACATCTTAAATTCCCTCTCTGTCCGTTGATTGAACCCCTAAAACTCACCTCTGTGTTTTAAAGTTGCATATTTAGAAGTTTTTTTCCATGAAAATAATCCCTTCATGCTTAGAAATGACTTGGATTTAACTCTACACCGTTGCGGTGCCTCTCCACTGCTTGTGATTAAACCAGCTCACCTTAAACTCTGCTCAAATACTGTGAAACCACAACTACGGTTTTGGAGTAATGAGAACCAGAAACTGATTCTGAAAAATAATGACGCAGAAATGATTTGTTCCTTGTTTAATTTTCCCAGAAATCTCAATCTGTATTTCTGAAACTGTCAGTAGACAGCAGCTTCAACGCAGAAATTCTCAGCCATGATGTTGACTTCTTATTTACTTCATTATATGTCTTCCAGCAAATAGAAAACACTATATGAGCATGTCAACAAGGTAAAAAAAAACATGATTTTCAGCAGAAGGATCTTTGAAATCTCTTTGCTGACCAGCAATCCAAAACACAATGGTATACTAATGGGCAAGATATTACATAAACATATAACCTGTGAATTGTTGCAATGTTTTCTTCTAAAATGACTAAAAACCTCAATCAATCATCGAAACAACTGGTGAGTGACTTTCTTTTAGTTAATTAATGATTTCAGTTCTATACTATTTACTCTCTGGTTAAGACTTATTGACAACCTAAACCCTTTTCTTGCCATTTAATGACATATGTGCATGTAACGTAAACAAATTTATTATGCATTTTTCCATCTGAATAAATGCTACAAAGACTGTGTGCTAAATAAGTAATAGTCCTCTAGTAAAAGGAAGCAAGCTCACTAAATGCTGCAACAAAACTTCTGTGTCAGCTGAGGCTTGTAATGACCACATTTAATGACAAAAAGCTTATGTAATGTACAATTTTTATACATCAGCCCTCGAGGGAGCAGCTTCTTTCTATGTGCCTTTGTGCTCAGCTTGCATGAGGTCTATTTGTCACTGCTGCAGTTGATTATAATGTAGATGCAGTCAGAACTCGTCCCGTCTCCCGGTCAGTCGGCCAGAACTCCCACCGTCAACAAGCTGCGTTCAGGGCGGCCCAGTGTTTACACATATGGCACCGTTATGGCACTTAGTTGCATAAAGCTCCTCACTAACCGCCACGTAAACGGCCTTTTCATTTGTCAGAACCTCGCTGTGCTGTGGCCCTGGTGAGCGACGGCCGGACGGGTCCTCCAGACCTGGAGAGGGGCTCGCCGTCATGCCCTCCCCCGACCAATGACAATCCTCCTGCAGACAGGGGCGGGGCCGACAGCGAGACGGAGAGCGACACCGATGACCCGTAAGTGGCTGCTACACATTTAATTTCCAGGCATTGATTTTTAAGAATAACATAGCGCAGTGCTCAGCGATGCATGTTGTGTTGTCAAAGTCCGGCAGTGACTTGGGGTTGCAAACAGAATCAAGACACGAAGTTGAAGAAGCACAAGAAACAAAAGGTTTAATTTAAAATCAAGTGTAGCATAGCGCTGTGGTGCACTGACCACATTGTGAAACGAGGCCGGTCCTCCAGTCAGACACAAGCAACAGTCAGAGAGCAACTGTTGATCCAGTTGAGGTCTTATTTACATGCAGGTGCAGAAATTTCTTGTCTGCTGTTCACATATGGACTCACTGACTTATTAACTGTCTGAACCGCAAGCAGTTTCTGGGCGTTCTTTTGCTCCCGTCGCATTTTTAGTCGCTGTGGGCTCATTTTTCACCGCAACATAAAGTCCTGCCCTCTATGGAAGCAGCACAGCCACAGCTAGAAGTAGAGAGAAGTCACATATGTCATTTGTGCAGTGTAAGATAATTATAATGCCATGAGTTAGTAAAAAAGGAAAAAGTTAAAATTATTTGAATATTTCTTTTACAAAAACTATAAAATAACTAACTATATATAACATGGAATCAACATATACAGCATTTTTTGAAGTGCGCACAGGTGTTACTAGCACAGTAGGAAAAATTGTGGCTCTACATACTATAGATATTTCACTGTTTACATTTTACAGATATTTTCATGCAGATTTTTTTACTTTTTAAATTTTTTCCGTACATGTCTCCTCTGTCCTCTGTGGAAACACAGCCTGCAGTTCTGCTGATAACTCCCTGATTTTTTGTAATGTCACTGTTGGTCACAGCTGAATCACTAATGGCTTGACGTTTGCAACAAGGAGCTTAGAATTTTTTGTTTTCCACAGAATCTAGTTAGTACACACGGTTAACGTTAGGCAGAGTTTTAAATCACACATGTAATAAAGTGATGATAAAATATTGCCATTTGAAGCTTGGATTTGGTGTCACAGATGAGTTGGACTGTCAGAAACCTAAAAATCGAATGAGTCTTTCTGTTTTTACAGTTTCTGGCTCTGACTAATGGTGTTATTTTGGCAGATAAAAAAAATGATAACATGCCTTTTGAACCCAACAACAGGTTGAAGTGGAAAGTGACTCAACCAGTCTTTGCTAATGTAGATTAATATTTATTCCTGATTTGTTCGTTTGTTCCATCACTAGCTGCTCTGGATATTTTTTACCAAAGTTTTAATGTTTACTTCCAAAGTTATATGCACTGTGTCAGTTTTGGATAAAAATATCTGCTCTTCATGGACCTGAAAATGGAGAAACAACAAAACAAGTGCACCATTTAAGTGATGTCAACTCATTTTGAGACAACACTTCATACACTGTGTTTGTTTCCTCTCTGCGACTCTCAGTATGACTCATTAGAAAGCAGGTAGTAGCTGCAGATGATGTTAGATGCAGTTTGTCAGTGTAGTTTGAATCACTCGCTTTTAAAACACTCGACAACGCTACACTCCGAGCAGGTGCACTGAAATCCACCTTTGCCAGCAGCATTCAAAAGAAACAAACAACTTTTCTGTCAGCTGCATCAGTGTGTTTGTCTGGCAGCAGTTGTATAGTCTGTGCTTGTTCATTCCTCTCGGTGTCGGGCTGCGTCGCTGCATCTGGCTGGGTTATTGCTCTTTCAGAGTGACTCAGACAGGCTGTATGGCTGTCTGGCTGGTAGTGTGGTTATGAATGTTTCAGGGTCACTGGGCTCACAAAGGCCGCCGTCGCCAAAAGAAATGCATCAGCAGTATCTCAATGTTACAGCGATTACTCCTGTTATCTGCCTGCATCTCAATGGAGAGACTAATGGCATTAATGAAGACAAAGCCGCACACATTTAACAAGATTTTATTATTTCTGTTCCCTGCTTTTCTTTTGTCTGCATCATCATCTTCTTTTCTCTTCATTCCCAGTCCGTTAGCTGCCTCTTGCTTTCTTTTTTGTGTTTCTAACTACCCCACAGACTGAAACATTCCCCGACATGAACTTGTTCACACCTTCGCCTCGAAAAACGAACACAAATAGCGCATGTGATTTTACCTCAACTAAACTCACAGCCACCATATTTTGTTTTTGTCGCTCCTGATGATTTAACTACTATCTATGCAGATGTCCTGTGTGCCTTCTTTTGTCCAGTCTATCTTTATCTTTAAAAAGCAAAATAATTTAAATTCTGTAGCCATGGTGTGACGCTGACGATTATCTCTGACTAGCAGGTTTAGACCTTTTGTCGGCTTGCTGACAATTTCAAAAAAAACGTTGCTTTTTAAAGTTTTTGTCTTTAACTCCTCAGTTTAACAGCAAAGCTTCCCGTTGTCCCAGTGATTTTGAGCAGACAGGAGTATAGCTTGCACTGTCTCCTTATCATGGAATTCAACTTAATGGTGTTGTGCTTTCCAGTCACTGATTTAACCCCAAAAAACTCATCTCTGTGTTTCAAAGTTCCATGTTTATCAATTTTATCTTCCAATAAATAATCCCTTCCTGTCCTAAAATAGCTTACATGCACCTTAACACCATTACTTGTTCTACAGTGTGCACATCTATGAAGTCCCTGCCTCGTGTTCCATCCACTCTTCGGTACTCGTTGCAGCTCAAGCACACCAGCTCACCTACAACGCTGCACAAACATTGTAAAAGTACATTACAGGATAATTCATCCATACATGGTTGAACCAAAATCCAATTCTGAAGAAGAATAATGACACAGAAAGTCCCATCGTGCAAACTGACAGGACTTTTTTTTAGGGTTGCTGCAAATGAAACCCCGAAAGTCTGAATCTGTGTTTTTAGACTGTCATCAGTATGCTGCAATTTTAAGGTGGAAATGCTCCTTCATGATGTAGACTGTTTAATTCCAGTATTTAAAAAAACACAGTGGAGCTGTATATGTTCAGAAACTACATTTTCTGTTGAAAGAGTCTGCTACCATGTGAGTGACATAACTTTTGCTCACGAATGTGGACTTCTTTGCAGATGTTTGCATGAACATGTCTGCTATGCTACAAGAGCAGTAGCGTATATGCTCAGCATTCATGTCGATATACAACAACAAAATCATATTCTGATTTTCATGGCAGATACTGCAATTACAGTGTAAGTCACATATTTAGTTTGAAGGATAATTTTGGCACTTCATTTTAATTGAAAATATCATCTGTATTAAACATGAATGTTGTTATTTTATCATATATTTATAGGCTGTGCTATCTCTGTAGCATCACAATGCTTAATTTAAAATAGTTTGTTACAACCAGGGATTGACCGATGAGTAACAGCAATCAATAAATTGCAGTTCCTGTAGTTTGGACACATCTCAATGGGGAGACTAATGACATCAATGAAAATAAGGTCGACACATTTAACAAGATTTGATTATTTCTGTTTCCTTGCTTTTCTTTTCTCTGTATCAGCCTCTTCCTGTCGATTCATTCCCGGTCTGTTAGCTGACTCTTGCTTTCTTTTTTGCATCTGCTAACTACTTAAAAATTATTTTATTTTTGGCAGTCTTATGTCTTTTACATGAAAAAATGCAGTTCCTATGGTTTGGATACAATACTTGGGAGTATTACAATTTTGATCATGTTATAATATTTTGTAATATGTGTTTTTAAAATACGCTACTGTTCAAAAGTTTGGGGTCACTTAGGAATATCCTTATTTTTGAAAGAAGAGCAGTTTTTTCACTGAAGATAACATTAAATGAATGATAAATCCAGTCTAGACATTGTTAATGTGGTAAATGACTATTTTAGCTGGAAACAGCTGATTTTTAATGGAATATCTCCATAGAGGTACAGAGGAACATTTCCAGCAACCATCACTCCTGTGTTCTAATGCTACATTGTGTTAGATAATGGTGTTGAAAGGCTCATTGATGATTAGAAAACCCTTGTGCAGTTATGTTAGCACATGGATAAAAGTCTGTCTGGGTGACCCCAAACCTTTGAATGGTAATGTGTGTAATATATGTAGTATTTTTATTAATTATTCAACCTTACTCGGCAGTAGTGTGCACACGTGAAATATGCAGACGCTGAGTCCTCCAAGCAGACTAGAAAATAGTAAAATAACAACAGCAACACCTCTGTACTATCTGCAGCTGTTCAGTTGTTTGTCCACACGGGAGTTTAATCAAGGCTTTACGCTACTACAGCTACCCTTAAATCTCTTCTTCTGTAATGGTGGTAACTCATATGCTCACAACAGTTTTCTTGCCAGTCATGCCATGAAAACTTTAACCACTAATTTATGAGTCTACAGTTTTGTTTTGTTGCTCACATTTGGAAAATCCGTAGTTTACGTTACACAAAACTGCACAAAACAACCTCTCTCTCTTTTCATCTACCTTGATTTACATCTTATTATTCATGATCTGTTTACACTACCATAAATTGTGTTATTATTGAAATAATACTTGTATATAAACTAATGTGTGTTTTACTGCTCTCTTTCTTCAACTGCTGTAACTCAAACTCAGCCCAGTTTGTGACTTTATTTGCTTTTTTAATTTACTCTGTGTCTGTCTGCTTTTTCCTGGATGCAATTCAGTGACTCACAGGAAGAATGCAATTTAGTTGTAGTAGAAACAGCCATTTCCGTGGAATTAACTGAGTAAATACTCGGTAGTTAGCATGCTCTGTGTTAACGATGGCTGAAGAGATAAAGAAAACTGGAACTGAAAATGATACAAAATGGGAAAAGGTAGAAAATAACACAAAGGAAGAGTATTGTTCTGGTTGACTGGGTATGACCTCTGGGCTATACTTTATGTTTTAAAAAAAAAAATGCACATAACTGGTATAATATGAAGTTTTTGTGGTTTATAAAGCATACGATTTTGTGTATCTAATGCCTGATTGCATGGAACCTTCACATCCAGCATCAAAAGCGTGAAATACTGTAAAAACAGAATTAGATCAAACAACTGTCTTCTACAGAGTGCATCAAGATTTAGTCCCTAAATCCTCCACAGCACTTTGCCAACATTGCTTCTCTAAAAGTCACTTTGACTGTGGAATCTCCCGTGATTTCCCTTCTCTGCGGGTCTCTCAGTTTCACTTTTCTTTCTTGTGTAAATGTAGGTTTTCCCCTGGAGTGGCCAACGATCCAGCACCTTCCACTGGACCCATCAAGAGACGCACACAATCCCTCAGCGCTTTGCCCAAAGACGGAGACAGGAAGGTCAGTCCACAGCTCAGAAACGCAATCAGTAGAAAAGGGAAAAAGATACAGCAAAACAGAGGAAGCTGCTTTGTTAAACTTATAATTACCACCACTAGCTTACTAATAATGTCTGAAACTTCTGTCTTCTTTCAAACGCCAACCAATTAGAGGGAGAAGGACCACATCCGCCGCCCCATGAATGCATTCATGATCTTCAGCAAACGCCACCGGGCCCTGGTGCACCAGCGACATCCCAACCAGGACAACCGGACAGTCAGCAAGATCCTGGGGGAGTGGTGGTACGCTCTGGGGCCCAATGAGAAGCAGCAGTACCACGACCTGGCCTTTCAGGTAAACACACGCTGATATTTTCTCACATTTCAAATCAAATCAAATCAATTTTTTTTATATAACTCGTTTGAAACAACCTGAGATGACCAGCAGTGCAACAGAAAATATGTGCCACTAGTATCCCTATAACATGCTAAGACAAGGCAAACCAGTACAGCAACTTGTAAAATCAAAATCTATTATACATGTTTTAGAAAATATTAAACAATTAAGACCATTAAAAGCTACAAAGCCACTGAAAACATGTTTGTCTTGAGTTTTTCCTCAACATGTCAATGTAGGAGAAACATTTTATTGGAGATAAATTCTATTCCAAACTTCTGGGCAGCTACAGCAAAAACTTGATCTCCCTTTACCATATTTTTAAGGAAGATTTCCATCTTTTTTGACAGAACTCCATTTTCATACCCCAGTTAGTGCACCGAGGAACCAGATGATCTTAAATGTTCTACAATTCTACAAGTTCATTTAGCAGACACTTTTATCCAAACCGGCATACTTCTGAGAGTAGATCCAACACAAGCAAAGATCTAGTCAGGAGATAACAACCTGGATAAGAGCCATAAAACAAGTTTGAAGATCTAGACAAAAAATAGAGGCAATCAAGCCTTTGGATGGATGCTCCTGAACTCTGGAGCTCGGAATGTTAATGATTCATCAATAATGATTAAATTGCTGTCAATAATTTAACCTCTTAAAAATATATCAGCCAGAAAATGTATTGTCGATCAGCTGTAGTACCTGATTGCACCACCAGGGAGAGCCTCTTACTGTTTAGCACTGTAGCCACCAGAGGATGTGGTCAGTCGGACTACCAGCTGTTCTGTGCTCTGTGAAATCAGACAGCACTGTGGGAGTTTTGTTTGTGAAGGGGCACCATGAGAAAGTCTCCTGTGGTTCTTCATGCCTACTGGCCAGAACTCTTGTGTTTTTGGCGAACTGTGACATAAAATATTGAGACTTATGTAGTTTTTATCAGGACATGGAATTATATCCACAGAGTTTATTTTGTGTTATTATCTGATTACTGATTGACACGAGTGCTGACTATCAGTTAAGAAATATACAAATTGGTATTCAATCCAAGTAGAGCTCAACACCCTGATTTCATTTTTTATTGTGTTGTATCTTATTTTTCATCATTTTACTGTGAAGTTTGTCTTTAGTCTATGTGTTTATTTCTTATGCTTTCTAATTTTTAATAGTAGAGCACTTTGGTTCAGCTGCATTTGTTTTAAATGTAATTCATGAAAACATTTGACTTGACTTAAGACATCCAGATTCACCAGCAGCAGCTGGTGAATCTGTGATTTAGTGATTAAAAGGCTGAGCAGTGAAATGAAACTGCTTCAACCTTCCTGCAGGTAAAGGAGGCCCATTTCAGAGCCCATCCAGACTGGAAGTGGTGCAACAAGGACCGCAGGAAGTCTTTATCGGAGGGCCGCGGGACCCCGAAGGAGCCCCGAGAGAGGAGCATGTCTGAAAGCATAGGTACGCTGTGTTAAAATTTACTGTAAAATTATCTTTTCACAGCATTACAATGGCAATTTACTGAAGCAGTTAGTTACTATATAATTGCTTGTAGTCCTTTAAAATAGAATATGAGGTTTACTATTTACAACTATGTCTAGATTTTCCAATATCATATTCTATTTATATCATGCTGTACCTGTAATCAACGTTACCTGTGGTTGCCTGTAAATTTTCTTGTTTTAATATGTATAAACTGTAAATTGCAGTGCTCAGTCTTTAATCTTTCTAAGCTAGAATTAAGAAGTCTGTTTAACATTTATGAAATGCATGTAGCACTGAAATACCAAAAATAAAGACGAAAGAATACCGCAAGTTGTGCTTTTATACATTGGGAGCATTTACTTAAAGGAGCATTGTATGCCAAAGTGTTGTCTGTTAAATATATATTTATGAAAACAAGGAAAATTAATTTCACAAAATACAAAAAAAGGGCAAAATTGGCCAATCTTAAGGCATCACGGTTAAGGTAGCAATAACCTTATCAGCCACAATGAAGTTGCTGCTTGAAACAGTGCTTTGTAAACTGCTGTGTTGAAAATCCTGTCATTCTTGTGTTTGACTCCAAAAAAAGCATCAGATTTTACAGTTTTTAACAGTGAACTACTGTGAGAATTTCACTATATTTTTGATTATTTGCATTTCCAAGACAGTGTACAAAATGTCTTTTAGAATGAAAGCCACATCTGTAGCATACAATGACTTGAAATACTTTCAGCATTAAAAAGATGTGATTTTATCAGACGGAATTAGCAGTAATTAGGTATAAAACTAAAGTATTACAGATTTTTATCATATCAGGTATATCGCTGATGGTTAAAATATTAAATACCATCAAAAAGCTTAAATATCTCCAGCATCTTAGCGTGCTGTTGTTTTATTGATCTGCTCCACAATGATAGACTGCGATATTTTATCTTTCTTCTCCAGATGCCCATTCGGAGTCCCAGGTGCTGGAGGGGAAGGGAGGCGGTTCGGGCTGGCCGGGAGGACCGGAGCGTCGAGGGGGTCTGTTTGGTGGGCAGCACCCCCGTCCCCGAGCCTTTTCCCAGAGTGCCGTGCACACCCTGGAGCAGAGGGAGAGAGACCTGGAGAAGGTACGAGGTTGTTAATCTGTAGCTCCGAGGCAGCAAACACACTCGGGAGGATTTGAGGCTTTGAAGAAAACTGATCCAGATCACAGACTGGTTACTAACGTAATGGTGTAATCTCAGAAAAAAAACCCAGATGAGCCTATTTATTGTGTTTTTGAAGTAGAGTTAATGGAAAACATAAAAATTTGAAAAAAAGCTCAGTAGTTTTGCAAAAATAATTAAGATTTTCGACTTTTTGAGTAAATTCTGACATTATGAGCATTTAACTCACTGCTTCTTTTTGTCTTAATCTCCGGACAGCATGAAACATTCAATACCAGCAGTCACAAAACAGTAATCACAACTTTACTGATTGAAAACAATTCTCTCCACTTTTCTGTCATAGATAAACAAAGTTTTGTTTGTTTTCTCTTCTTCTTTGTGATGTTTTAGCCAGTGGCAAACCGCTGGATTTGTTTTTCACTCTTTCTGTGTTACAACACTGTTGCCGTCATTCCATCTCATATCACATTTTTAGAACAGTTTCTGCTCTACCGTCTGTGATTTGCCTGAAACATAGCATAAAATATAGACATTTATAAAGATATTTGTGAAATATTATCTTTATATGTCAAATACTTACTGAGATTTAAAAAAAAACTTCCCATTAAACCACTTTCAGCATGGGTTTTTTGCACATTCAAAATTGATTCTATGTTTGAATGATAACATCTCAGAAAATATTAAAAATCCTGACATTTTCAGTTATTTTTCATCATGTCATTCATTCAGAAGATAAAACATTCAACAAGTAGATCAAGTAGTCTCTGATGATTGCAATTTACTAGATATATAAATCTAAAACTTCACAGACGGCGTTTTAAATATCTATAATTTATGATAAATAAAGTTCCAAACAAATCACAGATGGTCAAGCAGAAGGCTCCTGAGGATTTCGGATGATTTACACTACCGTTCAAAACTTTGTGGTCACCCAGACAATTTCATGTTTTCCATGAAAACTCCCACTTTTATTCATGTGCTAACATAACTGCACAAGGGTTTTCTAATCATCAATGAGCCTTCCAACACCATTAGCTAACACAATGTAGCATTAGAACACAGGAGTGATGGTTGCTGGAAATGTTCCTCTGTACCCCTATGGAGATATTCCATTAAAAATCAGCTGTTTCCAGCTAGAATAGTCATTTACCAGATTAACAATGTCTAGACTGGATTTATCATTCATTTAATGTTATCTTCATTGAAAAACACTGCTTTTCTTTCAAAAATAAGGACATTTCTGAGTGACCCCAAACTTTTAAATGGGAGTCAGACTTAACAAAAATAAGCTCAATTCACATTTTCTTCTTTTTCTTTATTAAAAAAAACCTTTACAACTTTTAAAAAGTTAGTTTCAATTCGCCTAAAGATCGTCTAGAATCACGGCTTGTGTTGGATCGTTCCGTTAAAGAAAATTATGATTAGTCGAGTTGATTATATTCTTTCAATGCTTCCAAGAGCATAAAGAAATAAAAGAGCGGACAATAAAAGCAGCAGACAGATTTATTTCTTTATAAAAACACAAGCCTTGCTGCCAGTGTCAGTGTGAATGTGAGCGTCTATTCACAGACGGCAGACGTGCGTCCTTCAGACTGCAGAGCATTTTGGTTGAACTCTACAACTGAAAGCACGCTGTTCAAAAACAGTTCAAATGGACTCACTTGGTTCTTTGTGTGAGGGCTGGAGTTGCCGCTGCTGAAAACCCAGTGAAAGCTCTGGGGGAGCGCTGCTTCCAACTTCAAAGGTTTCTCTCTCTACTTTTTTAGCTCCTTTGAAGGTACGAGACTGTGGTGTTTGCTGCTTCGCTCCTAATCACAGAGGAGTAGGCCTGTATGTGAGCGCTTTTGTTTGAAGGCATTTCTTTAATGCCACCGGCGAAGCCGTATATGCATGAATGCTTTAATAATAGCTATATTATCTCCGTCTGAAGAGTTTATCATCACTTTCTTACAAAATATATTAAGTTTGCCTCAACTACTGAACTTGTTTTGTGGCTCTTATCCAGGTTGTTTTCTCCTGAATAGATCCTTGCTTGTGTTGTATCCACTCTCAGATGTACGTCGCTTTATATAAAAGCGTCTGCTAAATGAAATTGTAGAATTGTAGAACTACTACTGAGATGTATTAGAAAATCTCTGAGTGAATATTTCATGTCTTCTTTTCTCTGTGCCAGGAGGACGGAGCAAGTTTGTTTCGCAACCGGCCGCCGCCTCCGTCGCTGTACCAGGGCGGAGCCAGCGAGGACGTGACCAGCGATGAAGAGCGAATGGTCATCTGTGAGGAAGAGGGCGACGATGATGTCATGGGTGAGTTACGCCATCAGCAGAGTGATTTAGTTAGTGGTGGTTAGAGAAGCTCTTTCATAACCACAGAGTGATAGTTTCAGTTCCCACAATGGTCAGTGTGTCTCTGAAAAAGTCGCTGAACTTCAGCCGTCTT
This sequence comes from Amphiprion clarkii, assembly GCA_027123335.1. NCBI lineage: Eukaryota > Metazoa > Chordata > Actinopteri > Pomacentridae > Amphiprion > Amphiprion clarkii. The sequence continues at coordinate 5,953,469 of CM049580.1, read as the reverse complement.
AGTCACGATGATTGTGTCAGTGAAACACCTAAAAGCTAAAAAAAGAAGCTGTGTCATCTCGTCAGCAGCAGCAGCTGGCTGTTAATTACTACTGTTAAGATTTAGCAGCAACAGCAGCATGAAAGTTGCAATTTGATTGTGTTTCTGGCAGTTTGAAGGCAGCTTTTCCAGATTTTGCGCAGGCTTAATCAGTAGCCTGTTGCCATATAATATATTTTTGTGCGCATTTTAAAGTATTACATTATAAAAAGTTGGAAATGGAACGAGGAGAAATATCACTGGATATTTTAATGAAATTCTGAGATTTTTTTTAGATTATAATGTTCCCAGCAGACTCCTGCAAACTTGAATTTTGCCTGATGACCGTCTGGCACCAAAATGTAGCTAATAAAAGGGTTTTGGCACATTCAACAGCATGCGGGAGTCTGTTGGAAACTTTTCGGATATGCTTGTCCATCTCCTACGCACCTGCCTAATAAAATGGATGTGCACATAGTTCCTTTGTCTGGATTCAAAATGCTACATTTCTAGTTGAAAAACAAAAAAAAACTGGCACAAAACAAGAAAAACTCTGCAGTTGTAACACCGACTGCCTGTAGGTTGTCATAATTGCAGCAGCCCTCACCTTTCTTTCCTGCAGATGGCAGACCATGGTCGTGTTTGCATAATGTATTATTCTGCGCATTTTGAAGTATCACATTGGAAAAAATTCACAGAAGTGGTAAAAATTAGGTAAACTTCCACAGCTTTTGCAAAACCATTTTTAGGCTCGCTTGAAGTGAATTTTGACATTTTTGAAAAGTAGATGATGTGCACAATGGTAGCTAAAACCACCTTTTCTGAAAAGGTTCTGACGTCACGAACATTTAACTCACTTGACTGTTTTGCTGTTCCTTTCATTGACTTTATCTCCAGACAACATGAAACATGTCTGATTCTAGCTGACATAAAAGAATAATCACAACTTTCTTGACTGAAAACAATTCTTTAAGGCTTCTCTTTAATTTTTCTCTCATAAATTGATCAAGTTGTGTTTGTTTCTTTAAGATTTTAGGATGCGTTCGAAGATCCATCCTGATATATGTAATATTATGCCAGAAAAACGATTTTGCATGTCCTAATAAATGTAGAAAATACCAGGTTGTCCTGCTACATCTGCTCGGATTTTAAAGTATGCTAGCCAGCATGCTTTTCTGATCATTTTGACCTACAATTCTCTGCACAGTTACATCACAGTGTTTCATGCAAATATAAACAAACCTGAGCCGCCAGGAGTGCAGACAGATGATAGTTTATTTCACATTACAGACTGAGACGGTCAAAGTTTAAGGCATGATATTAGGCAAAGTAGTATGTCCTAATTAGATATATACTGCATGAAACAGCGCACGATTTGGAAGGGCAGTTCTGGTCGTAGTTTGAAGTAAAAACCATGTTGTTTAAAGTGTTTGTCTGGCTTCTTCTACTCTGTTTATTCCAGCCATGTGTATTATAGCCTGTAGCGCCACCGTCAGACAACACTATGCGGCCTAGTTTATTGGCTCCACAGCAGTTAATGGAAACAAGCCTAATTCCATTTTCTTATTTTTATTTTTTGCAACATTTCAAAAGCTTGCTTCATATTCACTTGACAATTATTGGGTTGTTTCACTGACAACTCTGATTGCAAATGAAATCACTCCCAGGGAGCAGTTAAAAGTATGTTTGCCAAAACGCTGTTGTGTTGCTAAAACAAACCTCTGCTGTCCGCCCACAGAGGATTCATGCCCTGAAGGCTCCATCGACCTCAAGTGTAAAGAAAGAGTGACAGACAGCGATGAGGATGAGCCAGATGGACAGGTAGGTGCAGTGATTCTCAAATTACTTTTCCCAGTGGGATTACTGGGTGACCGTGTCTCTGCTCTCTCTTATTACGATATCTAGTATAGGATTGTCAGATTTTTACAACTGATTTGGGGTTTCTGTCGGCTGTAAATTAGGCATCAGGACATTTTAGAACTCTGTTGTGAAGGAAATACTTAATCTTCGGTGTCAGATGTGGGTTCTTGACTGTGATTGTAGCTTTTCAAATGACTTTTCACAATGAGATTCACTTTGAGAGAGATTTTAATGGGTAAGCATGTCTCTACTTTCTCCCTTTATTATGATATTTGGTATAAGATTTAGCAAAAAGCTGTTTTGTAAAAAAAAATGTCTATTTTTTTTTTAAACTAATGTGGAGTTTTTGTCAGATCTAAATAAGGAATCAGTACATTGTTGTACTCTTTTGGGAAGGAACTATTTTATGTTCTGTGTGAAATGTGGGTTCTTGACTGTGATTGTAGCTTTTCAAATGACTCTTCACAGTGAGATTCACTTTGAGAGAGATTTTGCTAGATAGTCTCTGCTTTCTTCCATTATTATGATATTCAGTACAAAATTTTGCAAAAAACTGTGTTTTTTTTTCTAAATCTAGTCTGGAGTTTTTGTCGGCTGTAAATTAGACTTGAGCAGTTTTTTAGTACTTCTGTGAGTCATTTTGTGAAGGAAATACTTCATGTTTGGAGTCAGATGTGGGTTCTTGACTGTGATTATAGCTTTTCAAATGACTTTTCACAGCGGGCTTTGCTTTGAGAGCGATCTCACCATTACATTACTATACAGTGTAAGACTTGGTACAAAGCTGTGCTGCAAAAATGTGTATTATAAAATTGATTTGGGGGTTTTATCAGTATGTTTCAGTGCCCCAGTGAATAGTTTTGTGAGGGAATGTTTCATGTTCAGTGTCAGATGTGGGTTCTTGGCTGTGATTGTTTGTAGCTGCTGTAACAAAGTCATTTCCTACAAAGGATCAATAACAATAAAATCTATGTAGCTCTGTTTATAGTGTTGAGCTTTCCAGAGCAGCATTAAACTGTTTATCAACAGTGTAATTCTGCAGCATATTGTTTGGGGTTTAATTTGTTTTAAATCTATTTTCTCTGAAGAGTTTGATCCTCATCATAAATGTCATCCAGATAAACATGCCCCTTTTTGCTTTTTAAGGGCAAACAAACTTCAAAGAGCTAAATATCAACGGTTTCTTTATTCCCATTAAGCATTAAAAACCCACAGATTTTCCAAAGTTACTGTAAGTTAAGAAACTTGTGTTCAGGAAGAAGAGAAGAGCTTCACATAGTAACTTTCCTGGCTTTGATCTCGGTGCCTCTGTCTTCCCTCCAGCATGGCTTCCAGCCAGTGGCTCACTCCTCTCTCCCATCCTCCTCCCCCTCCATCCCTCACTCCGACTCCACCTCGACTAAGGGGAACGGAGGAGGAGGAGGAGGTGCTGAAGATGGGTCTGAGAAGAAGAGAAAGAGAGGCATGGATGAAGATGATGGGAGCGATGGAGGCCCCAGAAGAGAGGAAGCAGCAGCAGGTGGAGGAGACGGAGGTGGAGTCTCCCCTCTGTCCATCACCGGCTCCACGTCCACCCAGACTCCCGTCAGTCTGCCTCAGCAGGGTCTGACTCCGGTCTTCGGCGGCGTCCGCATGGCTCCCACCATGGTGACCAACGTGGTGCGGCCCATCGCCAGCACCCCCGTCCCCATCGCCAGCAAGCCGGTGGAGGGAGCCATCACCCTGGACAAGAAGGCCACTCTGCTGATCGGAGGAGGCGCACCGATCGCCGCAGGGGGTGGGTACCTGTCATCGTCCTCCTCCCCCGGCCCAGTCAGTGTTGCCCCTGTGGGAGGCAGCAGCCTGGTCACTAGTCTAGTTCTGGGAGGGTCCCAGCCAGTGCAGCTCCTCACCCCTCACAGCACCCAAACTCCCCTCCCTGTCCTGCAGCCCCAGCTCCTCCCCTCTGCTGCCACCCTCACACCTCCCGCCTGTCCCAAGCCGATAGCTCAGGTCCAGTACGTCCTGCCGGCAGAGGGCCCGTCCTCCCCTCAACTCACCCACCAGCAAATCCTCTCCCTGCCCACCAATGCCACCCTGGCCAATGGTGTGCACTCGGGGGCAGGAATCAGAGTCGGCCCCGCGACTAGAGGTGAGACAGAGAGCAACGATTGGCCGACAGAAAACATTAAGCAAATCACAGTTTCCTCAGAAATGTCTTTCTCTCTTTGCTTTTCCTTCCTGCTGTAGTTCCCTTCATTTATTTTAGCAGATTTGATTACATAAACAGGAGATGATTGACTGCTGACATGATTTGTGAGAGCCCACCGCCCACCCACGCCTTAATCACTCTGTTCCTAAGAGTCAGAAGCAACAGGACGCTATTCCACTTTATCATCAGCCAGGAATTTCACTTATATCAGTATCTGAGTGTCTCCGCCCACCGTCGCTCCTGTGCCGTCTTTACCTCTTTTGACTCGACTCATCTGTTCCTCGCGCCGACTGATTTGACGCTCTCCGTCTCTCTCTTCTCCTTCTCACTCATTAGTCCAAACCCAGTCGCCAGTCTTGCAGAGCAAGATGTTGGTTCCCATGGCAACAGTGAGAACAGGGTCTACTCCTCCTCATCCTTCCATCTCCCTGGTGGCTCCGCCTCTTCCTGTGCAGAACGGCCCTTCCACAGGAAACAAGGTAACGAAAACAAACATCTAAAGGCAGAGAGACGCCGCCCTGTTTTCTGACAGGTGGCGAGGTGGTTAAATCCTCAACAGCAATAAAGCTACAGGGAGACGACTCATGTTTATGTAAATGAAGATAACATGAAGAAAATGTTAAAAACACAAATTTAAATACTGATCTTACATTTTTTGAAGCAGTTTAACGTTTCTTGTGGGAACTAATCAGACTTTGGAAACTTTAATATTGCTGCTTAAGACAAACCTTTTTTTGTTTGCATTTGATTCAAGCAGACACCCTGACTTTATCTGCTTTATCTTTTATTCTTGTGATCTTTTTTTCTTTTTGTACATTTACTCAGATGTTTTTTTGTGTTTTACTATGTTTCATGTCCTGTTATATTAATAGTACAGCACTTTGGTTCAACTTCTGTTATTTTAAAGATGCTTGATTAACGATTTTGACTTTGAGTTTAACCGTCAGCTGCCACATTAACAATCAATAACCGAATGATTGTTAAAATAAATGTAAAACAGCTGACCTTTCTCCATGTGATGATAAAGCTGTTTTTATCTACTGATGAATAATTTTCACAGTAAAATCTGATTTCTTTACCTTAGCATCTTGAAGAACACTTAGAGTAAACACCAGGACACTTAAATGCTGAAATAAAATTCAAAATAATAATGACGCTGGACAAAATCCAAAGTATTAACCCTTTGAACCTAAAGCAGTTTCTGAGTGTAGTTTTGCTCCTGTCACATTTTTACTCACTGTGGTCTCATTTTTGTCTTTTCAATGTAAAGTCCTGCACCTCAGTCGAAACAGCACAATCATGACTAGAAGTAAAGAGAACTCAAAAATACCCTTTTGACAAGGTTAAATAATTAAAAAAAAAAAAAAAACTGTAGTTGAATTTCCTTGATTATTTATTTTTACAAAAATTTAAAATACCTGGAGTCAACATGAACAACAAGAGCTCACAGATGTTACCAACACTGGAAAAAAAATAGTGACTCTAAATACTACTCAGACAAAACAAGCAATTTAATTGTACTGTAACTTGCGATGAACATTTTCGACTTTTGTATTTGATATTTAGAAGTTTGCCTCACAGGATACATACAGTGACAAATAACAAATAAGATACCACATTTTATAAAAAGCTAAAAGCTGGTTGTCTTTCCCTTTCTCTCAGATCATCCAGATCGCTCCCATGCCTGTGGTACAGACCAACGTTCACCCGAGCGGCGCAGCAGCAGTGCATCCTGGGAGCCCCTTTCCTGTTTCCGTGGCAACTGTGATGGCTCCCGGTGCTGCGCCCCCACAGACCGTTCTTCTGACCTCTCCGCCCACCAGGTCACTAACGCAGGCCCGACACCTGAAAGACAGCAACACGCACCTGACTGAATCTCCCTCTGCTAATGCATCAGCTGCTCACAGAGGCTTCTGACATACTCGAGTTCAACAGCGTTTAAAGATGTTGTCAGATTTCCATTCCGGCCGGGTCGTAACATTACTTAACGTGCAATAAATGTTGATACAGAAAGTCAGAACATGGTGGATCTCCGTCATCCCTCGAAGCAAAGTGAACCATGACACTGATTTAAACGTCCTTTGGTCAAGTTTCAAAAAAAGTGCCTTTTAAAACATGCACTGCTTTCCATTAATCTGACGACATCTGAGCATGTCGGCTTCATGTCTGAGTGGAAACCCTGCTCAGTTTTTAAAGTCATGACAGCAATCTTACTAGGTCGGACCTAGTGACGTTTCTGCATCACTTTCAATATGACACAAGTCTGACCTGCACGCATTAACAGATATTGCATTGTGTGTAGTGATTTGGGGGCGTTTTTTTTTCAGATTTCAGCAACACTATTCATCCAAAAACGACACAGTTTGTCTGCCAAAACCTTTGCTCTACAATTTCACACCATTGACAAACTGAAATATCCAGAAAAACAGAATTTTACAGCAGTGAGTCATAACAGGATAGATTCGTGAGACTTACCAAAAAATAAAATAAAATCCAGGTTTTGTCAAAGCTTCACCAGTAGCTGACGATTAGTTTGTTGCTTCCAGTTACAGTTCTACAATTCCATTTAGCAGACGCTTTTATCCAAAGCGACGTGCATCTGAGAGTAGATACAACACAAGCAAGGATCTAGTCAGGAGAAAACTACCTGGATAAGAGCCAAAAAACAAGTTCAAGTGTGAGCTGTTTCTAGGAGTCTTACCACCGAGTTTATTAAATACCTGCAGCATCAGATGGTAGCAGGATGCATATTAGCTTCTCCAAAGAGAAAGAGCTTCATTCATTCATTACTTATGAAGCCAAGACTTCTCAGTCGTATCATTTCCAATGGATGAAATCCTGAAAAAAATTTGTGGCAAAAATCACAGCAGTATCGAATGCCGCCATTTAATATAGATGTACCCACAAACAAAATGACCTTGCGCTGAGCAGCAGTGTATGTTTTGCATGTTTACGTTTTGTATGGACACCGAATCGCATGACTTAAATATGTAGCGGGCGGCAGGAATTGATGGGACTCAGAAACACCCCCACAATTTAATCAGTTGTTCTTTGTATCATTTCCAACGAACAAGTCCCAATAAGTCTGCAGCGGTGGATTTGCAGTAGGATCACAGTGATGTGATCACCAGCAGGCAGCTGATGTAGCATTCACTTGTTGTCATGGTTACAGTGACGCTGTGCTGCTATCTCACAGTGATACAGTAATCCTTAACAAATCCGTGGATCCAGACCATAAGCCGCATCACTGCCAAAATCTAATCACTTGGTCCTTGTGTCATTTTTGACCTTCCCTGAAAATTTCATCCAAATCCGTTATTCCGTTTTTGAGTAATGTTGCTAACAGACAGACAGACATACGCCAGTCATCCCATCACTCCCCCGTTCCTTGGAGTAATAAATCACCCCCGACATGAAGACAGAATCTGTCAGAATCTGATGTTTTGTCAAACTGTAGACTTTTCTTTACCTCAGACAGGTGAACTTTCACAGTCATAAGTCCTATTCGCACTGCATTAGTATTACCTGGGGACCTCTGGTGATTTGTAATAATTGCGGAGGAGGTCGGTAATCTTAATCCCGTGCGAATACGCCATGACGGTAATTGGTAAAGTAATAATTCCCCCGCAAATTACCTGCTATATTTCGCCAAACACCGATGTCCTGGGGCAATACTAGTCCCGTGCGAATCTGCATCTCGGTGACGGAGGGGTTTATTAGTTGTTGTTTTGTATTGCACATCTTTTTCTACGTCTTTCTTGGTTAAATTATGGAGGTTGCGGTGGAAATTATTGACTGCAGTTTAGGAGCAAATGCAGGACTTGGCCGATATACAGCAGACCTGTGGCCCATTCACAGAAAGGGCAAAATCAGATCAATAAGAAGAGGGAAATTTGGGAAGATATAGAGATGGATGACATGCGTAGCAGCGTGCGGTAAGCATATCTTTCAACAGGCTGCATACAAACGCCCTGACGGCCCGTTATCCCGGCAACGCTGCCCGCTGTTCTCAGGTCACACTGCTGCTTTGACATATTTACTGTTGCCATGACGACTACATACCACATTAAAAGTGGTCATTTTAACCCGAACCACAAGCTTTCCATTTTGTGCCTAAACCTAACGACACTCTAACAATAGCGTTGTTACAACATAGGTTTTTAATGTTTTAAAAGTTTATTCTCGCGACCGGTGTCTGTATTTTTTTGCGGCCGACCAGTTTGCACATGGAGGGGACAACAGTGGATGTTGCGACATGCACAGATTTGACATCAGATCCAGGCTGTAATGTCAGTAAATTCGAGTAAAATACAGACTTCGCTTATCCCGTGTGAATGTGCGTAAAGAAACACAGATGTCCTGGGGTAATTCACAAATTACCAGAGATCCACAGGTAATACTAATCCTGTGCGAATAGTACAATAGTCACAATTTATAAACTCAAGATGAAACATTGGTTACATGGCAGAATTACATTTTGTCTTTTGTTTATTGGTGCATTATTATGCATTATGTCACGTTATATTCTGTCTAATCTCGTGTGAATGACAAATATCAAACTGTGGCTCTTTTGGTTACTGCGGTGGAGATGTTTGAATAAAACTGAGGAGCATTAACGTAAAATGACAGAATGGCATCACTCTAACAGGTTGACGAAGCGGCCGTGTCACAGTAATGTCTGAAAAGGTCCAAATTTTAACAAATGTAAAAGAAAAGCTGGTTAACTTTGAAAATAATCAACTTATTGTTGTCATTTCTAAGCAAGGATCCCCAAAATTTACTTGTTCCAGCTGTGAACATATGTAAATATCAGGATCTGTCTTATCATATTTGCATCGTTTTTGTATTGCCACCTAATGGACCATAAAATGTATTAACTGCAGGCATCATTATTGACTTTTCTGAGTTCTATTAATACTTTATTGACTTTGGATTCTTGTGCCGTTCTTCTCCTTCAGGATCACCTACGTTCAGTCTGGCCCAGGAGTCACCGCAGCGACGCCCCAGCAGGGTCCACAGCCTCCAGGTCCTGCGTATCTCCCGTCGCCTCTGGCCACCCTGAGCTTCACCGCGATCGCTCCAGCCGGACAAACCCTGGTTCAGCCGATCGTCGGTCAGCCGCCACTGTTAGCTCCAGCTCAGCCTCTGAACTGTCAGTCGCAGACTTCTCCGGGCCAGACGGCAGCAAACTCTGGTCGACAGGTAAAGACGGTTTTTATTAGCAAACATTTAAAACTGCACTGTAGATCCTATTAATAGAACAATTAAACTAAACTTACATTAGAAGTAGACTGCATTTTTGTCTGTTGTTATTTTCAATTTGTAGACGTGTTTAGGTTATTGAAGTCACTGCTGAACATTAGCAGGTACTTAACATGTCTATCTTGAGCCGTATTTTTTCTGTGGAATAGAAAACAATAAACCTCAGCATAAATCATGCAAGAACACTGTCGACTTAAAAAAAGCTGTTGTATTTGCAATTCCACTTCCACTTTTGTCACTACACGATCTCTGCTGTGGTTGACCCTCTCTTCACATGTTCGTCGGTGTGAACACATGCTGTCAAGGGCTGCTTTCATCTCAAAGAAGCCTCATTTATTTAGAAAACCAGAAATAACATGCAAAGCCTCTGAACACCAGAGTGTATTTCACAAGTCGTAACCCTCAGAATGCCAAAAGCCACCACACAGATTTGAAAGCCATGTTTTCTGTAAAAAAATAAATAAAAATAAAATTAAATTAAATTTTTAAAAAAAATTAATAAAAAAAAATAAATAATAATAATAATAATAATAATAATAATAAGCCTAAATCACACCACCAAAACAGAAAGATTCATCCATTGTGAACATATGGTGTGACACATACGGTTTCATCAGGAAAAATTACCAAAAATACACTTGAAATTGGAATATTTGATCAAAATCACTTCATCCTACATGTCTCAATAAAAAATGTTTGCTCAGAATAAAGCATTTGCAACAGATCCTGTAAAAAAACAATTTTTCTGTGACAAAAATTCAGTGAATATTCGACTGAACTGCTGTTTAGTCAGAGCAGAGAGGAAATGACAAGGGAGGAAAATGAAAAATATTGGATCAGTAAACTAAAAAATGGTAAAAAAATTGGTAAACAGAGGAGCAAGTCATTGAATGATACATACAGCATGGTGAAACATCTTTGTAGAGATGATGTGCAGAGTCATGTTAGTTTGTAGAGGTTGTAAAAATGAAAATAGTCACCAGTTTTCCCCCCAATATTGCTAACACTTCTGGGCATTGTTTAAGCATTCATGTTGATATCACTTTTTTAAAAATTTTTGGTTTAAAACACAAAATACAACTTTTGTGTTTGTTCTTTTTTTGTTATTCATAGTGTTAGAACTGTGTCCTATAGCACAGAACACATTTTTGAATTTCTATAGAGGTGCAGGGCTTTATATTGCAATACGTAATTATCCCACAGTGGGTAAAAAATGTGACAGGAGCAAAAATCAGATGATGTTCACATGTTTGTTTTGCTGTTTTCTTCTTCCAGGTACTAACTGCCATCTACCCTGCGCCAACCGTTGCCCTGGCGGCTGGCGTAGTATCGGTGACGGCGGTGCCGCCTGCGCTAACGACTCCAGCTCAGGACCTGATAAACCCTCCGTCTCCACTGGATGCAGCAGTGCAGGGTTCAGCGGTGGCGACTCCTCAGCCGAGCATCGGAACGGAGGTGGAGGTGAAACGGGAGAACCAGCTGGATGCTCAGAACGAAGACGAAGCCCAGGAGGTGTCGAGCTGCTCACTGGAAACCTGTACAAGCAGCGGCATAACAGGTAACGCTGCACTGGTTTTAACTGGTTTGGTCTTAAATCCAAGTGTAGGCTTCTTGCTATTGGAGGATTTTCTCATCTAATCATTTAGCCTCATGTAGAGCCTTAAAAATCTTGAATTTCATCCCTCCCTCTAGGATAGAATACAAAATATTCTTTCCCTTAATATCTAAACTAAATATAGTAATGAGTAATATTAACTATGATCTCATCTGATTGGATGCAGGCAACATTTTCTTAGATTTTATTGGTTTTCACTTGAAATCTTCCAGAGTGAAAAACATGCTGTTGCATGTTTTTTCTTGCATTGATGAATTTTTTTGTGCTCCTAAAGAAATTCTAGCAAGCATCATAGGAAAATCACCAGCACCAAAATGCAGAAAACTGTTAAAAAGTTGGATATTTACACACAAAACCGTCAAAAACCTTGATAGTAACAACAAAACGATGAAAAACATGGACATTATTACACAAAACGATCAAAAACATGGATATTAACACACAAAACTGTTTAAAATTAACACACAAAGCTGCTACAACCCGAGATCTTAACACACAAAACGGTTCAAAATCTGGAAATTTATGCTTAAAAGGGTCAGTAACCTGAATATTAATATACAAGAATTGAACATTACAATTTTTCATACCACTTTTGTTAGTGTAGGTTTCATTTACTCAAGCTTAGAGGCGTTTTTGTTTTTCAAGTGGTCAGAAATAACAAAAAAAGGCATAGATTTCTCTCAAATACAGTAACACGGACTCACTGCCTTTGCTGTACCAGGACTGATCCTGCTTACCATCATGTGCAGTGACTCCTCTAAAGACTCAGTCTGAGCCAGGAAAAAAACCCTGATTATTGTTGCAGAATCGGTCTGTTTTTCTATGAATGTTTTCCAGATTAAAATCTTGTCGTGAAGCTGAGTTTGCAGGATTAAGGCTGAAGCTGCAAGGCAAGCGGAAAGTTGCAACGTGCAACTTTTAGAGTGAGGCTGCTGAGTCTTTTTGTATCAGAATTTGAAATGATCTTCTTCTTTTGTTGTTCCAGTGAAAAAAGAAGAAGATATCAATGTGTGCATCAAAGAGGAAAATGTGAGAGATGGACACTGCAGAGAGAAACGAAGTGAAGCAGAAGAGGAGAAAGGGATAAAGGAGAACAGTGATAAGAAGAGAGGCAGAGAGATGGAGAGAGAGGACCACAGCAACAGCAGCAAAGAGGTGAAAAAAAAGCTGAAATCTTCTCCACTTGTTTATTTATTCCCTCTTCAAACCCCACATATCTTGAAGTTTGGGTTTAAGATCTTTAAAAGCCAGTTTTTAACAATTCCATGTCAATTTTTCTTTCTCTGAGAAGCGGAGTTTAATAACTAGGTTGCCTGAGGTCTGTAATATGCATAGAGAGAAAAAAAAAATGAGTGTGAAATTTCACAACTTCTGCAAGTAAGTCGTGGAATATCTGTGAATTTTACAAATGCATTTCACAAACACATTTATTGCTTGTTTTAACAGGATATAGAGCAATAATAATACACAAACCAGTCGGTGTTATCACAGAGGCGTCACATAACAGCAGACGTGCTAAAAACTGCTCCGCATATCCTCCTAAATAAGTCTCTCTGACATTACAGAAAGTCAGAGGAAAGTTAAGCTGCGTTCACACTACGAGTGATACAGTTACAAAACGGCCACTTGCATTGTTGTGAAGCTGCAGATGAAGTGTTGCTCAGGCGCTCGTTGGCGTTGTTAATGTCAAAGTAGAGGAAAAAAGAAGAGTCGAGTTAAATAGCAACTTTTCTTCCATTTTTCAGACAGAATTTAAAAGGAGATTGTGGGGGAAAAGAAAAAAATAGAAATGATAAAACTACGTCATTGGAGCGTGGAAAAGAACTGGGCAACTCGGCTTTGACTGTGTGCAAATGTTGGACATCAGTTCGTAGCTTCACATGGCCGACTTCCATTGAAATTAGGCTCATTGAATGAATTGCACCTGGAAAGCAGACGAGAACAGACGACACTTCACAGTTTCCAGCAGCCTTCAGTCTGAACAGGAACTTACTGAAACGCACCAGTTTATAAAATGTTCTCTGACGCATTTATAAGTTTGTTCATCGTCTCTGATAGCTTCAATTATAACAGGACAGCCTATTAAAATGCTGTATTTTGCATTTTACATGAGTTCTCATGTAAATCAACATCATATTCATTTGCCAGTGTACATAAATCAAATAACCAAACCTAGAAATCCTGATTTCTAGGTTTAGTCAAATACAGGAGAAAAAGAAACACAGGACAATAGTGTTCATGACGAATCAAGCTGAAATTTACATTAATGTTCGAAACTTTAGGGTCATTTAGAAATGTCCTTATTTTTGAAAGAAAAAATGTTTTTTTTTCAATATAGATAACATTAAATGAATCGGAAATCCAGTGTAGACATAGTTAATATGGTAAATGACTATTGTATCTGGAAACAGCTGATTTTTAATGGAATATCTCCATAGGGGTACAGAGGAACATTTCCAGCAACCATCACTCCTGTGTTCTAATGCTACATTGTGTTAGCTAATGGTGCTGAAAGGCTCATTGATGATTAGAAAACCCTTGTGCAGTTATGTTAGCACATGGATAAAAGTGTGAGTTTTCATGGAAAACATGAAATTGTCTGGGCGACCCCAAACTTTTGAACGGCAGTGTATGTACAGATGTGATTTTAATGATCCTCACATCCCAAACAAGAAGTTTTAATGTTGCTAAATACCTCTATAATTAAATCAGCACATTGTTTAATACTTAAACTGCATATTTAATGCAGTTTATGATGTGTAATCTGAAAAACATCAACTGCATATGTAGTATAAACCTTCAAAATCAGACAAATGAAATAAACTAAATGTTTCTATTTGTTCAGCCAGTATTTAAATTGTTCAGCTGATCAGGTGAGAGCTGGATGTTTCCCATCATTTATCAACCAACTGCAGCACCTGCCTTCAAAAACTGCAGCCATTTTGATCTCAGGTTGTTCTCGACGCCTATGTTTGCATGACTTCAGACTCTAATGTCACTGGCATTAATTGTGTAGTACTTGTGATCAAAACTGCACAAGTCTGGCTCATCTCAGATAAGCCTACTGACTCGTAGCTTTTTGCTTTTTCACTGGTAATCTCAACATATTGTTTAGGAAGTGGCACTTGCCCTCAATGCATCTTTAAATCATACTAAAGCTTCTCACTTATTTCCCAGGCTGGACCTCGTTCCCCACCTCCACCACCCTCAGGTTTGGACCCACCTCCACCTCCCCCTGCAGAAAGAGAGCCCCCTACTTCCTCTAAGAAGACCAAGTTTCGACCCCCGCCGCTCAAAAAGACACCAGACTCTGTTGACAAGTAAGTTTGTCCAAGAAATGTCATATATCATCAGCTGAGAGGGAGTCTTACATTTTTAATCATATCCGTTCGTGTGTTTGGTGTCTAAAGGAACCTCAGACATTTCAGAATTCACAACGTTTCATAAAATGAGAAACTACCTATTCATGAGGAACTGAAATTGAAAATAAGACCTGAGCGTTTTGCCTCATCTTTGACTGCAAGAAAAGCTTTTATTAAAGCTGCTCTCCGTGATCAGACTTAAGTTCTCATAGAGCCAGTGCCAATTCAGAGCATAATAAAACACGTCTGCCAGGTCCGTCTGGCTCTCCGGTCGTGGTAAAACAATGTTCTCCTCAGTTTAACAGTTTACATATTCTCAAGCTGAGAGAGCTCATAAAACAGTAGCTTATCTTATGTAACGTTGGAACGAAGCAGCTTGTAGATGAGACGCAGCGCCCTGGACGGGACTCCATTTGTCGACTCGCTTTCAAGCATAGTGGCATCTAGCTCTGTTTTTAGTGCACGGCCAAAACTCTGACTTCATAAAATTATGGTGGGAGCTCTGTTTAGTGAATGTGAGTGGGCCGAGTGCTTACCCTTGATATTCTTTATTTAGACAGTAGGAAAGTGGTGGGGAAGCCACAGAGGCCTGGCAGAGCTCAGCCTGAAGGAATGACAAATGTGGATTTATTCAGAGGCCACATTCAAACCGCCGTTTTGCTGGACCGGAGACTGATGTGGCCGCTGGGTTTTCTGTGTGCAGGGTCTTGTCGGAGTCATACTTTGAGGAACGTTTTGCAGAGCTTCCAGAGTTTAACCCAGAGGAGGTCCTTCCCTCGCCCACTCTGCAGAGTCTGGCCACCTCACCAAGAGCCATCCTGGGAAGCTACCGCAAGAAGAGACGCAACTCCACAGGTGAGGCAGAAAGATAGCTTTTGGTCAGCCTGCTTTCTCAGTTAAAGAACTGTGGGAAAGTCGAATTCCATCCTAACAAACATTAGAGAGTCAGGTGGCTTTGCAAAAATTGTCACCATCAATTATTGCCTTTTTTAACTTGTGTTTGCTAATTCTATTCACCGTCTTACACCGATGAACTTTTAGGGTTTGTAGTGTTTTACGTAGCGTACTTCTTGTTCTGGGGTTGTATTTTTGTGTTCCTGCCCAAGGACAACAAATGCAGATTAGCTGCTAGCTAACTCCATTGCAATTACTTTTACTGTCCCTGCAAAAATCAACAGTAAAATAGGGATATCTGTTTTAATAAATCACTAAGTGCGATACCCCCACCCTGCACTATTACTACATACTATCTCATGTTTAATAACTGCTCGTTTATTTTACTACATACAGTGCAATCTTGCTCTCACACAGTGCAATTTTATCTCTATTCTCATTTATTTATTTTTTATTTAATCTTTATTCTGTTATTTTTTGTCATGACTTTGTGCTCTTTTGTTGTATTTAAGCTGCTAATCCAAAGAGCTGCTGAACTGCCTTTCGTTGTTGTTTAACGATGACGATAAAGATCTATTGAACTCTACTTTGCAAAACTATCTGCCATTCCTTTTTCTCCATTTCTCTTTCATGTTCTCAACACTTGATTTTTTCCTTCCTGATTCCTTTTCTTCATCCTCCATGTGTCCGTCTCCCTCCAGACCTTGAGCTGACAGCAGAAGACCCCAGCTCCCCGAGGAGAAAGACTCGCCGTCTGTCCAGCTGTAGCTCAGAGCCCAACACCCCCAAGAGCGCCGCCAAGTGTGAGGGAGACATCTTTACCTTCGACAGAGCAGGTATGACGGGTACAACAGCTACACCTGCTGCAGATCTGTGAAGATGTGTCCACAGTGAACTGATGAACCGTTCTGTCCAACCAGGTCCAGAAAGTGAGGTTCCTCTGGGGGACTTGGACCGGGTTCCCTACTCATCTCTGCGTAGAACGCTGGATCAGCGTCGGGCCCTGGTCATGCAGCTGTTTCAGGAACATGGCTTCTTTCCCTCAGGTACACTCACAGTAGATGGTACATGAAGCCACTAGGAACAGCTGACTGAACTGGAAATGTATCCTTATTTTAATTAAGAAAAGATGAGCCAATATTTTTCCATCAGTGGGGAAATTTGCAGTGTTACAGCAGCAAAGGAGGCAGTCAAAAAAATGTAGGGACATCGGTCAAGAAAAATAAATATAAACAAGAAATATACGCAAGTACTGCTGATATTGTACAGATACTTCCATATGTAGAAATTCAGATACTGCACAGAATCCTCTTGATGTTAAAAGTGACAATATCGCACAGAATAATATTGCACATATTGTAGTATATGTAGAAAAAAATTACATTGTACAGAGGCTCTAAATGTAAAAAGCATTCATAATGCACAGGTTTGAATGCCTTGATTTTGACCCAGAGTGAAATGAAACTGTGCAGACAGACTCCCTCAAAAAGATACTACTTTAAATATTGTTAAAAAGTGCAAGGTGTAATCCAGAAGTTCAGGTACTGAGCTTTTATCCCTTTTGAATCAGTCACCTCTTGCAGCAGTGCTCTGCTCCCGGTGCTCCTCCCACATTGGGGATGCTCTCTGGAAGTCCCATTCTGACTACTTGCAGGTGCAAATATGGTATTTCACCATGGACCTTTAACTTGCACACAGAGCAAATATTGAATTCTGTGTCAAACTGACCAAACCTGGACCATCACCAGCAGTAAGAGTTGAGTCCAGGGCTCCAAACCAAACACCAAACAGCAGTTGCGAAGAAGAGCCACGGTTTCAATATTTTATTCGACATTCACAGACTAGTGCGCTATAAATACATTCTCTAGGTTTGGACTGTCAGCACCGACTTCTACTGTATCATCCTGAAGCATCTGTGGGAGAATATTCAGCAAAAATGACAGAAATTTTGGATTGTTCACAATGCGCTGAAAATTGTCAAGATTTTTTAGCCACACCAAGACAGTCATCACTTTCTTCCTGCCCTGTTCCCCAGATTTGTTTTCTTTGACTTGTCAAAAAGTTGAAGAATTGCAGTTTTTGATACATTGGAAAGGATTCAGTCCAGTGCAGATGCTGCTTGATGCGGTTATAGAGCAGAACTTCCAGGGAGTGTTTCAGGTATTGCAGGAGCACTGGGAGCAGTGCATTGCTGCACAAGAATGGGAATTATTGACACATTTAAATTGATTTGTACCTCTTATAGACGCAGTTCCTGAACTTGTTGATTGCACCTCATACTGTCCCTTTCATGGATATAAATGACGTTGATCAACATACATTCAGAAAAAGTGCCCTATACTGAATGAATTTTCATAGAATCATTAAGCATTTT
Organism: Amphiprion clarkii; assembly: GCA_027123335.1. NCBI lineage: Eukaryota > Metazoa > Chordata > Actinopteri > Pomacentridae > Amphiprion > Amphiprion clarkii. The sequence continues at coordinate 5,935,893 of CM049580.1, read as the reverse complement.
GCAGCTTGAAATTACAAAGAACCTACATGTTTACATCTTTGCAATATTTCACATTATCATATGAATGAAGAAATGAAAGGATGTTGGGTGGGTCAGTTTATATCAGGTTCTTTGTGTTGACATTTGGTAATTTGATCAACAACTGAATCATTGTCTGTGAAGCAAACTGCTAAGTAAAATATCCGTCCATCCATTATCTATACACCGCTTAATCCTCATTAGGGTCGCAGGGGGCTGGAGTCTATCCCAGCTGACTTAGGGTGAAGGAAGGGGACACCCTGGACAGGTCACCAGTCTATCACAGGGCTACACATAAGACAAGCAATCACATTCACACCTACAGACAATTTAGAGTTACCAGTTAATCTCAGCATATTTTTGGACTGTGGGAGGAATCCAGGGAACCCGGAGAAAACCCACACATGTACAGGGACAACATGTAAACTCCATGCAGAAAGATCCCAGGCCCAGGCTGGGACGCGAACCAGGGATCTTCTAACTGCAAGGCAACAGTGCTACCCACCAATGTGTGACAAAAAACTTGTGCAGACAGTGTCATGCAGAACATATATATATATATATATATATATATATATATATATATATATATATATATATATATATATATATATATATATATATATATATATATATATATATATATATATATATTATTTTTTTTTTTTTTTAAATTCTGCTAACTGCTCTTTCTCCTTGTTTTTCGCCTCTCCAGCTCAGGCCACAGCTGCCTTCCAGGCGCGCTACTCGGACACTTTCCCCAACAAGGTCTGCCTGCAGCTGAAGATCCGCGAAGTCCGTCAGAAGATCATGCAGACGGCCACGCCTGGAAGCTTCGAGTCTGGAAGTTTTGCCGAAGCCAGCCCCGCCCCGCTGCACAGCTCGTCTTTCAATCAATCAGCCCGGGAGGATGGAGGAACGGAGCAGCAAGGAGATAAAGGCCGGAGCCCAGAGGAGCCGAAAAGCGAAGGATCGTAAGCTGGAGAGGATGACAGCAGGAAAATCTAGGAAAGAAAAAGAGGGAGAGAGAGAGGAGTGTGTGAACCAGTACTATGGATCCGTTCTACTGGCTCTGAACTCCACCAGACCTGGGCAGAAACATGGAACATGGTCACAAATATTCAACCTGCTCGAGGCGCACTTGGATCGTCCAATCGGACCTTTAAAAAAAGCCTCAAAAGTGGTTGAATCACATGCAAGTCACGACAAGTCAAGTGCTTCTTGTAGAATTGTTTTCCCTTTTTATTTTCCAAGAGTACTTTTAGTCAACACTTTTGCCCAGGTCTGCTCTCAGCACATTTGTACAGTAGTTTGTAGTCTGACACACAAACTCTGTGGTACACACTCTCTATCTCTCTGGCGCACACAAACACACAAACAAACCAACCCTGGTGCATATGTAATCTCCAGCATGCACATGATCCCACATACACAAACACACACACACTTACCAAATCAGACTGTTACTCTTGGTTGGCAGTCCCCAGGAGCCGCTACCAAGGACCACGACACACAAAGGCACTTTGTCACTTATTGTGCAGATGCAGTTTGCTGTTGCCAGCCAGCCAACCAGCCCTCAGATGCCATTGACTTGACCTCCTTCTCGCCCCTTCCACTCCTCAGCACAGTGGTCGGGACGCAAACACAACCCCAACGACCTCCACTGATATTCCACAGCCCCTTGATGCTGCAAGACAGACAGCACACACACACACACATAAAGCAGTACATGCACACACACGCACATGCACACACACACAAAAACACACAGCGCATGGACACGTCTGTGCAGTGTGAGCACTCAAACACAGTCAACCCCGGTCTGACCAAGCCATTGGCCTGCACAGTTTTTAGTGATTGTAGTGAGAAGAGAAACTGAAAGCGTGAGACCTCCTGAAAAACAAAAAGAAGGCAGGAGTTGGGGTGTAGTGTGACCAATCTTTGCACCTTCAGTTGTTGCCATTTCGAAAGACTTGAGTCCTCGCTGGCAGGAGCTGATTATATATGTCTGTATGTCTGCTGGGGTCACGTCCCCGAAACCTGTGAGAACAGGAACCGTAATGAGATTATGTAAAGAGACTTTTGGTTGTGAGGCTTTGAAGAATCAACGTGAAACTCGACACTGGCCGGCTCCCGACAGAGCGCAGAGAAAAGGAAGAAGAAACCGGACGACGTTCACCGGATGCAAGGTTCATATTCCAACAATAGGAAGACTTAATAGAAGTGAATAAGGACAACAACAACACGACAAGCTCACCAACAGAGAGGAAAGGTAGAATTTTAACCAAACTTCTCTCAATCGCCCCCCGTGGATATGATGTTGCTTTCTCTCGTTATCGTTGCCGTGGAAATAACCAGTTTTACCGTGGCCTGTTTTTCTCTCTCGTGGCTCTATTGTGTTTCTTCTCCAGCATAAAAAAAAAATCACAACAAAAAAAAAAAAACTAACTAAAAAACTCTGGACAAAGAAGGGGACAAAAATCAGTTTGTGCCCCCCTCCTGCCCAATTCCCCACTTTTAATTGTACCTGGGGTGGTTCTCCTCCCCTCTCCTCCCCCGTCCTCCCCTACGATTTCTCACCAGACACAGAAGTGGGGGAGCAGGGGCGTTTGTCGTTTTGTAAAACGTTGAAATCAGGTGTTTGCACAATTTGTGCGGCCCTCCTTGTCTGGGACCGCCACAAGTTAAATCAGGAAAGTATTGTTTTTAGAGATTGTTTTAGTAGATAAAAATAATAACCTTGTTCCGTTTGTTATCAACCACCTCTTTCCTCCCCCTTGACCTCCCTGCTTTTCTCCTCCTCCCTCCATCTCTCTTCTCCTCAGTCCTCTCCTCTCTCCTTCACCGCTCTCCTCCTCAAACCCTCAAGTGTTAGAAAGTGCCCTTAAGCACTGGTCCCGGGTCAAGCGCTATGTAGCTCAGGATGGTTCTGGTTAGGGTTAGTTCAGGGAAAGCAGATCCTAGACCAGCCCTGGAGGGCAGTCTCTGGAGCCCTCCCCTCGTCCCTCTCTTCTCGACACTTTATCCTTTCCCATCAAATGGTGCAATAGGACATTTATTTTTTGGAAATGGGGAGGGGGGTATTTTGTTTTTTCGGGGCAAGGCTCTGTGCCATAGATATTAAATCCAGTGCAGTCAGTCAGTGAGAGGAATGAGCTGTTGTGATACTATCTTTAACTATGGTATAAAACAAAACAAAAAAGAATCACACAATTATTGTTATTGTTGAAGAGATAGAGAGTATAACTTACTAAAAGTCAAAGACAATTTTTGAATAGCACTTTTTGGCTCTTTGCTTCTTTAGTGAAGAGTGGGGGTAGTTATTATTATGGGTATCTCTTTTATTTCTCTGTATACAGTTGGATGTGTGAAAAAATATATATACCGGTATTTCCATATATGTGCATTTAGGTCTGTGTTTGGGTGTGTGTGTATGTTTTGGCACATGCAGGTAGCGTGTTAACACGACCAACCTCTTGTTCTTTCACCACACAGCAACATTATCAATAGTATATTTTTCATTGTATTCTATATTCTACTCTAGAGACAGTATTTTTATAGTCACCATGACTATTTTGTCTGCCATCTTGACTGTTATGAAACCCAGTTGATTCAGGATATATATGAAATATATATTCAGGATATACAATATATAAATGTATATGGAAATACACACAGGTAATAGAAGACTATCAAATCACATCACTTTGGGGTTAGGGCTGTAAAGTGTCTATCTGCATGCATGTGCAATCACATGCACGCGTGCACGCACCCACACAGACATATGTGCATACACACACATGTATGCGTGTACACTGTATGATTGTGCTTAAAAATAAACTGTCCTTTCTTTGGAGAAGGAATTTTAGGATGAGCGAGGTGAGTGTTATCTCATAAGCAGGCATGTTGACCATGTGCAATATTTCTAAACAACAAAAAAAACTAAATATTGAAAATATTAAAGATCTAACACAACGCCTTATGTCCTTGAATTTATTTCACATCACTGAGTCTTTTATGAGTGTTTTATAATAATTGAATGTCTGATTTACAAGCAGATGCAAATATATCCTTATTTAAATAACTCTGGCCACTTTGACCCACCAGGCAAGTTCCCAAATCCCTGGAACATACAGTGTGTACTTCCCCAGCTGGCCTTTATCAAGCATATCGGTGTTAGGAGTTCTTATTGGATTAGAGCAGCCTTTCAGATTCAGGTCATATTGTGTGAAGAGGTGGGTTAAGGTGAGGAGACCTGGTCAAAGAACCTCCCGCATTTCTGGTAAGCTGTAAATGATGAACTCCTGACTACTTTTCAATCCCAAATAAGTCCAGTGACCTTCAGCAGGTGATAATATGAGTATATTATTTTCCCCATGCCTGACATATCACTAACTGAATAGCATAAAAATAACTTTAAAGCAAGTCCAGTTTAAGATTTAAATAATATCAGAAAACTGAACTTGACTGGTATCAATTCTAGTATTTTTAGTCTAGTATTAATTCCATTTGCATTAATATTGTTACATTTCTTATAGCTTTATAAGCTGCTTAAATCCTATTGAGCAGGTTTCAAAATAAAGTTGCAAAGTTGGTAAATCACTAATCTGTTATATAAAAAAATGCACTGTTGGTGCAAGAAGGTGGGCAACTTGCCACAAAAAGGGTAAATTAAATGGGTAAATGATTAATTAGTGATTTTTATCAAACTACTAGGGTGTTTAGGATTTACATTTTTAGACCAATAAACACTATAGTTTGCTCTGTCCTAGGCCTTCGTCCCCAGATAATTCATTTTAAATTTGTAGTTGTTTTGATTTATGGAACCTAAAGCGGCAAAGCCGAGCAACAGCTGCTTCGAACTCCATTTCCCAGGTGGCATTGCGAGCGGTCTGTTTCTAGGTGTCTAGCAACAGCTATCCGCTCAGACAGCCGGCGGCAACGGGAGCGGTATTTCTCGGCGTGTCTTCGTACGATTATTCGCTGCCGGGTATTCATAATTAATAGTCGCTTTGCTGAAAACGGTGAAAAAACAACCCTGACCCCTGCACAGAGATATGAGCGGCAGCGGGCGGCCCAGGACCAGCTCGTTTGCTGAGCCGCCAGGTATTCCAGGAGCCGCCGCTGCGTCCACCGGATCAGCCGCTGCCGTGGGGAGCAGTACAGGAAAGTCCGGGGTCCCGCAGGCCTCCGGCAGCAGCTCGTCAGGATGCTCGAACCTTAAGCTTGCCAGTAAGTTCTAATTAGCCTCCAGCTCTTCGTCTGAATCCATCTATGTAATGTATTTTATTATTTTCCTTTACCACATAAATACCTAGTGGTGTTATGTGTCATAATCCGGAGGAAAGTCGTTATTCCTCCGGTGTAGCGGCTAACGAACTAGCTAGCGCGCTAACTAGCGAGCATGCTAACGTTAGCCACTTGTTTTGTATGTTACTAGTTCCCTGTCCGGCCAATGGACGTTTTCACCCCGTCTGGTGGCAGACCACCTCACCGGTCATCTATTTAACCAAGTGTAACGTAAAGCTAATGGAGGAATGATCACCTTCAGTAATGTTTAATTAGGAGTCGAGGATCGGGTTGATTTTACTGTGGTCACTGTGAGTGAGCAGTTAAATCCGCTCTGTTGTTCTTTGTGGCCAAGCTACACTCAAATGCTTCAAGTTGAGTGCTGCGTCGAGGGTTCTTTGGTGGGGCTTGTGGCCGAGAGAGCGGCACCAGTCAACTGGCCTGGCTCTCCGGGAGAAGTGTCGGGGCGGAAAGTTGCCTATTCACCAAGGTCACCTGTGGGGCAAAGGCTTAGCAGCAGGTGGCCGACGCCTGGAGGATGCAAGTGATGCACATCCAGCACAGGAGCTCGGCTGTCTGCTGGGATGCCAAGGAGCAGGTTTCCTGTGTCTGAGGTGGAAATATAGTGTGGCCCTTTATCACTGTGGTGACAGGTGTAAGCAGAGATGTGAGTGTGTTAATCCAAACGTTATCATCCATTAGCAGGCAGCGGTGTGTCTCTTGATATTAGAGCCCGAATGAGAGGTCATGTCCAGTTCAAAGCAGAGTGACACTTGGTTTCACTCTTTTCCTCTGCAGCGGCAGCAGACCAACACTGCCCGAGGCCCTTCAAGTCCAAACGTTGCCTTTGGCTGTTAAAGATGCCCTGCTGAGTGATTGATGGACATTTTGTCAGGTTTTTCGGACCTGAAGCTATTTCAGGAGGCAGGATTAACCCATTTAGCCACATGTTTGGGAGAGAGAATGATGTGATTTGGCATTTTGAATTAGAGGTGAAATTAAACTTGGAGCATTAAGGATGTTGTGTTGCCATACCAACAAGCGATCATTATGAACAACACTGGAAGATATTTTTGATGAAATGTTAAAGGTGTCCAAGATTTTACATCCAAAAAGAAAGGAAATGGGACTTGCTGCCATAAATGAGAAAATTTTCCCGCACGGAAGAATAATTACCATGGCTGCTGTCAGTGTCCAAGCAGTTGTTCCATTATTCACTGTCTGTGGAGCAGCTCCAGGATTTGTCTCTGGATGACACCATCATCACAGTCTGTCCCTTCAGCGTCAGGCTCAAGGGAAAATGTTCAAATTCACAAATTACAGTGGCTTATAAATATTATTTACAAAACCACTTATTTTGTTTTTCTTCAACAAAACAGGAACTGTGTGGTAAATCATGATTATCTCTTATGTGAAACACTGAGGAGACTTCTCTGATAAAAAGGCATGTGACACCACCACAGGCATGGTGATGCTGTTATTTACATCCACGCAGTCGCTGTATGTAAACTTCATGCAAACCAGCTCACTGTGCACTGAAAGACATAACCACGATCCACTGAGAAGTGGACAATGTGTTGATTCTGTTTTTGTGGCGGGCTGCAACTAATGAGCATTTCATTGTTTCATTGTGATTAATAAGTTATTGTCTGGTCTGCACAATGCCAGAAAATAGTGAAAAATGTCATTGAGTGTTTCCCAAAAGCAAAGAGGACGTCCTCATATGTCCACAGCCCAAATATGTTCAGTTTACTGTCATATAGCAGTCAAGAAACCAGAAAATATTCAAATTTAACAAGATGCGATCTAGGAATTTAGACTGTTGTCTTTAAAAAATGCTCAAACTGATTGAATAAATACCAAAATAGTTGGTGAATAATTTCGTAATTGACAACTAATCGATTATTAGTTGCAGCCAATTGAGCACAATAACTCTAAAACAATACATACTTGATAGAAGTCTCACTCTTACACCAGAGGTTCTCCCTATAGAGTAGATGGCCTGGTTAGATTTTGGAAGATCTTGCTGCATTAAACTGCATATTAATAAGGTAAACTTAATTCTCTTGAAGCTGCTTTCCTTCAAGATGTGGAATTCGTCTAACTGCAGATTATTTTATGTGTATGAAGACCAGGAATTAACCCAGTAACCTGCTGGTTAAATCACTATTCAGAGTAGTTTCCTATATTTCATGTTATGGCGAGATAGTGAGTATCACATGTTTTATATTTTAGATATTTATGCTTCTCTGTCAAGCTTGCTTAAAAAGTGTGTGCTGTTTGTATTTAAAGCCACCGAATAAATAGCTGTGGATGTGACAGAGCATGAAAAATGGCGTGCATTTGGAGATTATTTCCTCCTGGAGACTCGAGTTTCCTGCCGTGAATGTCAGGTGAATGACAGGAAGCCGAGTGTGACACGGTGCAGCGCTGATATGAAAACACTGAGCTTGAACCACAAAGCAATGATAACTCAGGAACTCTGACAAATCTACATTATGATACATTATTGACCTCCGGCAAGTTACAAGCCTGTGGAAATTCTTTTTTACTCGTGAAAACTGAATGGCAACTGCAGCAAAGGAGCTCAAGCTGTACTCTGATACATCAGCAGGAAAAATGTAAGAGGAGGCGCAACATAGACAGTTGGCATAAACGTATCCTTTAACCAAGTGTCCTACTTTTAACCTGCAGCTGTGTGTGTGCGTTTGTGTGTGTGTGTGTGTATTCATTACTGTCCAGAGGATGAACCCAGTCATTCAGGTAGAAACCCAGTGACCCGGTCACTCTGCAGGCTTCACAGTTTCAGCTGTAACAGATATCACCAGCCTGCCTATTGGATAACCAGCACACTTTTGTGGCTGAGGACAGTTCACTGTGCGTGGATGTGGACGCGTAAGAACATCAGGACTTGCAGTTCTGTCTGTAAGAGGACCATATCAATAAGTGCATTGTCTTGTTTGGTAAACAAAGCATTAAGTCTGTGGATATGGTCGGGGTGACAGTGATACAACACGACTACAGCGAGATGGCAGAGGGCTGCTCTATTATTTAAACAGCATGGCTCAGTTTAGGAAAATTAAATTTCTGTCAGCTTGCCATAGCAGATAAAGAAATTCAGAACTCAGTAGCTTCTTAGAGGACTTTTGTTAAAACCACTTAAAAACTTAAATAATTTAGTATTTGATCTGGTACCTTTTATAAATTCCTGCTTCACAAGGTCACATGTCTACATTTTCTTTTATTTTTCATGCATTTATCCAACAGAAATGCTCTTTTCATTGTGGTGTAAACATGACGAGACCCGCAGACACGTTTAACATGAGCAATCATTTCTGCATCGACACTGCACTGGAGCTGATCCGGGGCTTGTGAGAACAAAGTCATGCCTGGTGGTGGTTAGACGGTGTTTGCTACGTGATCTGAGACACTGAGTTTCCTATGATGAGTAATGGCTTTACTTTAACTAAGACTCCAGCTAGACTGTTCAACAAAAAGCCTTTTCAGTGTTTTCCCCTCTTTCTTGTTTGTCCCAGTTTGGCATTTAAGCCTAGAGGCTCTATTATTCTGTTGTTGGAGTCATTTTTAACTTTAAGTTAGAAAAAAACTGTAGGAGCTGACTGTAAATAAGAAAGAGACGTCAGATGAAAGACAACAAAGGCTCCAAATTGGACTTCAAACAGGCATGTTGCAGCTCGTGTTTGCATTTTAAACCCAGAAAGGAGAGATAGGTGATTTAATATTGCTAATATGCTGTTAATTTCCAACTAATTTTTCCCGATTACAGTTGCCAATATTTGTATATAGATTTGTCATCTAGTTTCAGAGAACACTCAGTCTTTCCTGTAGTAGAATTAACACATTATTATTCCTACTCCTACACCCATTGTCAGGTTCATATGTACACATTGACTGGAGCAGAAAAGGTCTATGAACTCGTATGTAAGAAATACCATATTTGTTTTTAGGTAACATTTTCAAACAAAACCATAAACTTTCACCTTGACAGATGTTTGACTGTCGGTGTTCATTCTGGGTTGATGCTGGTATTTAATTTTAAGATCTTTGTCAGCTGATACGATGCTGAGGTTTTTATTACTCTGCATCCATGAATGTTTTTAGTTTATATTAAGTTAGATGTGTGATTGGTTGACCTAAGTAGAATCTTTATCCTAAAACATAATCTAAAATGTGTATTTAACACTGAAAATGTTGAATTTTCACAGAGGGGAAAGTGTACGAGATTCTCAGTTTGCGTATACAATTTTTTTTTTCCCTTTTTTCATTGCTTTGATAGTGTTTTTGGTTTATCAGTCTGTGTGCTGATGATTCACCTCTGATTACTATTAGGGTTGAGTGATGATTTTTTTTCAGCCCAAATACTGATACAGATATTTCATAATCAAAGAAACAGGTAGTCGATGTTTGGAGCTGATATACGTTTGCAGTTAAAATGAAAATCTTGGTGCCAAAACTCAGAATAACACAAGCTTCAATACAAAACTTCATGGAAATATGTTCATTTATGTTTTGTATATGTTTTAGTTAAAAAAAAAAAAAAAAAAGCATGTCAGTATCTATTTTTCAGTGCTGATAGGCTGTTATTTGTGACCAATCAGAAAATTAGGACATTTCTCGCAACCACAAAGTCTAGACTATAGATAAAAGAAGAGGCAGCTACATCAGAGAAATGTAGCACATTTTTAAATTTTATTTTATTAGGAAGCAGATTTTAAAAGTTGATTATTGAATGTCCCATCCAATAATCCGTCAGCAGCCTGTGCAAACTAATGACACTAGTGCATTTCTTCTTCGTAATGTTAAAATGATTCTCCATTGAGAATCTCTTGAAATGCTGGTGAAAGTTGTTTCTTATGATGTTCCAAAGCCTTGTTGAAATTCTGAAAGATGCTTGTAGGTCTGTTCTATATTAAGATGTCTGAATTTTACATGTAGTTTGGGTCAGCTAATCTTTCGAGGCCGGGGAAAAAGTGAGAGAGATGGAGGCACTCCCTAGATTAATTATTATATTGACACGTCCTCTCTGGATTGTTAAAAAAAGTCTACATGTAGGTAATAGTGTTAACTTTCTTGTTTAAGTTAGCTAAGAGTCTGTATTATTTTGTTTAAAATGAATTATGATGAAGAAAAGCAGCAAATAATGACAGCTGAAGCTAAACTAGTGACTGTCGGGATTTTGGATTGATCAATAATCAGAGTAGTTGCAGATTAATTTGATCCAGCTTTAATGGTTCAAACAGCAGCGTCCTGTTAATCAGACCTCACACTGTTCCACTAATTTAACTGCATCTCAGACATTTTGACCACACTTGGTCTATTTGATATAAAATGATGAGTTGATGCTACACAAACCAGGGAATTTATCTTGACGTCTCATCAAACACAAGATTTTTTATTCTTTCTTTTTCAGCATGCTTTCATGGCAGCAAAATGTGTCTCCTCTTTCTGAGATAAACAGCAAATTAAAAGGATTCTACAAAGGAATCTGCGTGCTGTATGTGCAGTAACGTATTTAATTGAGCAGCGAACGGAATGACAAAGTAATCCTTTTATGGAAGGCTGTTATCACTTAAAACAGTTTATCAGGACAAAGGATGTGGCTGGCCTATTTTTGGGTTCATTCCCAGTTTAATTAGTCACAGTGTCTTGAATGTGAACTCTGCCTTTCGCGTCTCCTTCCTTGGAGGCTTTTTGTAAAGTTGACATCCATTCACCAGGCTATCATTAACCTAAATATTCAAACGGCCAGCGGAGAGACGGCCCAGATGTGAAGTCTGGCTGCGGCGAGTGTCCCGGCTTGAATGTCAGGAAGTATTGTTTAGGTTACGCTGTAAAGCAGTTTCATGTCCATGTTAATTTTAATCCTCCTTATGGCTTCACAAGTTTTAGCACAATAAAACCGTGAACAGAGAAGGGAGGTTTTCTGAATCGTAACACTATAGTCATTGATCTGCTGACCTCGTATAAACCGGTTCCTGCTTGTTTCCTAGGAGACAGCGGGAAGGTGACGACAGTTGTGGCCACACCAGGTCAGGGACCCGACCGCCCGCAAGAAGTCTCCTACACTGACATCAAGGTGAGAAAAAAACAGACCTCACAGCGTCATCATAAAAAGATCTGTCCTTATATGTGCTGATACAACATTATTGCCTCATCTGCAGCTGTAACTATGACTTTAATTGCCACACTGCACAAAATGACTGCTAGAATTTTGGCTCACATTAATGGAAGCGTTAATAAAAACCAGTGGTTCCATAATTATCCTAACAGGATTTATAATTTATGACTTTCAAGACTCACTTTATAGCCTACTTTTAGTCTCTTTTCCAAAAACTTGACATAATTGTGTCAGAGCCAGATACAAATCTAACTTCCGAGATTACTTAATGGCTCCCTAAGTGTGTGGACGCTTATATTTATCATAATTGTTATCTCAAAGTCAATAATATTATTACACAGACTGATCAGAAATGCTGACACTCATCGAACGCCTGCAGTAGTTGAAGGTTATCAAGGCAATTTAAGGGTTTTATGTTTCCTGATGTCAAACGAGTAATGTTTCACACGGTGTAGTAGCCTATTATTCACTGCTGCATTTCATCTATGCCAGCTGGCTGATGTTTCACACTGCAGTCTGACCTTCACTTAAAGAAACACCTTCTCAAAAAGAAGACATTTATGCTCTGCGGTGTGTGGTTTTTGGTTTTTTAATTCCATTAATTGTATTTAGCAGCTACATGGTGCAGTCACTGATGTGAGGAGGGATGTAGCATAAACTTGTATTTTCTGGTGAGAACAGCTGGAAGAAAAACCCCCAGAATCAAAAATATATTTCAGTTTTTACACACAGGTTGCACCAGTTCAGACACTGAACATCAACACAGTAAATATACATTTATATGCAGTAAAGTTGTGGCAGAGGCTTGAGTATGTGGCTGTTCTTTGTTGCAGGTGATTGGCAATGGTTCGTTCGGTGTGGTGTACCAAGCTCGCCTCATCGACAGCCAGGAGATGGTGGCCATTAAGAAGGTTCTGCAGGATAAAAGGTTCAAGGTAGGACTGTCATTTCTTTTCTTCTGCATATATCTCCACACATTTTGCCATCAGTCATGATCTACACCACTCTTCATAGGACAGGTGATGTAGTAATAATAAGAACTTCATTTGTATAGCACCTTCCAAAAAAAAAGGTATAAAATTAGATGAATAATGAAAAAATGTTTGGAATAAAAAGAAGATTTAAAAATAAGATAAAATGCTTAAGTCAAGATGTTTTTTTTAAATCAACAGCTGCTGTGACAAAGTGCCTTCCAGTAAAAATAATTATGATTGGCGTTATGAAAGTAACCTACCAAGACTAAATGTTGCAGTTAAGACCCTGTTTTCTTAATAAAGGTGTAATTTTACCTGACCCTGCAGTGTTCAGTCTGTAGAAAACCCAATAAACTAATTGGAACGGTGAGGCCAAAACCCTACAGTGGCATTAATTTTGGAAATAGATCAGACTAATTTAGAGCCATTTTAATGATTCTCTTTAAGTATTTGCTGTTATATTATTGTACTTTATTTGCAATAGAAGAAGAGACCTCCAGCAGAACCAGTCAAAAGGAGGGTAGTGATGTAAGACGATCCTGTTCAGATGGTGGTCGATGTTTGGAAAGTTTTTCAGTCCTTCACAGTACTTTAACTGCTCACTTTGTGTACTTGATTTCCCAGTACAGGGCTCCATACTAACTTTCTCACTTGGTCGCACCTCCCACCTTGTCACAGGCAAAGCACATCACTTGCCGAACATTTTCTTATCAATAAACACTATAATTTACCGATGTTCCCTTACACGCCCCTCAATTCAGGCAAACACGTGACAAAAATTATTTTAAGAAGAGTTAAACTAGGTCATTCTGATATCACATCTGTCCTGGATGAAACTGAGTGATTTTTTTTCTACATGCAGATTTTTCTATAAGTGGAAAAAACAGCGCATGTATTGTGCAAGGTCATGAGAAGACCACATTTTTATGTGTAAATACCGCATTACACCAAAATCATAAAAGTACTACTTTCCACCACTGTGGTTAACCCAGTAGCTGCCTGTGCCGGTTAGAGCGACACCAGTTCAGCTTCATGATCATCGTGCACTAGCACAATGCGACCTCTTGAAATTTTGACTCGCAAATATGAACATTTTGGTTTCAGTCTGGAGCCCTGCAATCGTTAAGTTATTAAGTGTTTAGCCGATAAGGCAGAAGACGAGGGACATGTATGCCAGGGAATGTTCTGTAGATTAGATTTAGTACAGAGGTGTGCTGCCAGGTGGAGCCTTTTACGGTTATATTAGGTGGAGTTACAGGTGTGTTGTGCTAACCGCCCATGAAGGTTGTATAAAACAACTGCACCTCCCTGCTGTCTAACTGCTGAAGAATGCTAAAGTCAAAAAGGCATAAACACGACTTTCGGGTTTGGTTTCTACCTCAGAAGCAGCAGAGCTCTGATTCCAGGCGTTGAACAACATTCAGACTAAAGTGATGAAATCTATCAGCGAGACTCTGCTCTGAGTATAATTACAGTTCAGAGGCGGCAGTAAATGCTGACAGATTTCCTGGACTGATAAAGTTGCTGCGACAGTATTTGTGGACATCTGAGCAGCTGTTAACTACAGTGAACAAATCGCTTCATCGTGTGGATCAGTTTAATATGAGGATGACTTTAATATAAAACTACTGTGAGGAGATTAATAACATCCCAAGTTATTTACTGTGAAGGAATGCGGCTCATTTGTTTTGATCAGTACTTTGGGTTTTATTGGGCCAATAACTGAACAGTGATTTTAAGTAAAATAATTGTGTTTTGCTGTTTAATTCATAATTCAGTAACCTTATGTTGACTTAATCTGTTCTTCAAATTCTGAATGTAAACTAGCCGATTTTATGCAGATGTTAAGTATCGATGGTCAAAAATGTTTTTTTTCAGTGTGTTAAACAACCATTAATTCAACGATTAATCACTTAAGATATGGTTTTATCTTTAATATTTATTTTTAAGAAAGGGATAATGTACATTCATCAACATTTTAACAATGTAAATGCACCCGAGTTAGCAGAAAAGCTAGTTTCCATCGGTAGTCCCTCCAACTGTTCATTGGCTTCCTGAAATAAATAAACGACAATGAATAAAACAACGACAGTAAGAAAACAGTGTAAAATACAAGTTAAAACATATTACGAATCAGTCAATCAATGTTCACATCTTTGGTTTTAAATTTGCATCCATATTTTCCACCCACACTTGTGTGTTCTCTTGTCTTTGCAGAATCGGGAACTACAGATCATGAGGAAGCTGGACCACTGCAACATCGTCCGACTACGTTATTTCTTCTACTCCAGTGGTGAGAAGGTACGTGTTCCAGCAGAGGAAAATAAAATGATTATGGTGCAGTGCCCCTCAACACAACAAACATTTTATAGTAAAGCTCATAAAAAAACAGGACATTATAGGAAATCAAGCTGTTTTCAGATCATACCAACTTTTGCTCCCACACTCTTATCTCACAGCACCATAGTTTCAGGATGTTACACCAGTAAAACAGCAGAAAATGTACATGAATGTAATGCACATAAATCAAGATTACTCAGAGGAAACATAAAAAATACCCCAACCCTTAAAAAGGGAAGCAGCCCTTTTCTTTGACTGACAAATATAGAAGCACTTCTAATGTTGGAGGAGTGGCTTACTGGAAACCACATTTGGTTTTTTAAATCAGCAGTTTTGGAACATAGTTGGTCTGTTTGTTCAAGCTTGTTTTCAGTGTTTTAATCCATCATGCATCTCTTTCCGTCCTGTACAGAAAGATGAAGTGTACCTCAACCTGGTGCTGGACTTTGTCCCTGAGACGGTCTACAGGGTTGCCAGACATTTTAACAAGGCCAAGAGCATCATTCCTATCATTTATGTGAAGGTAATTTCCATCTTTCTGCCGTCAAGTCGTTTCTCTGTTGTCCGAGTATTACATGACTCAAAGCTCACCAGCAGTGTGTCGGGACTCTTACGCACTTTAAATCAGAACATAAGTGATTATACATTCTTGCTTTGGTGGTTTTTACTGTCACATAGCAAAAACATGACACCCCATACATTTGTGAAATATTACATGAAGAATCACTCTTAGGTTTTCAAATGTAATTTCTTTTAGTACAATCACAGCTGCAATACTAAACAAATTTTGAAAAAAGCCATTATAAACTTAAAATTATTTGGTTCCATAATAATAATAAGAAATTTTGAGTATTGGGTCATTTTGGTAGAATTTAATTTTGTTAGTTTTTATTGTAAACAATAAACCAAAAAAATCTATAATTTATATTTGCTTGTGTCTGTCTAATGTAGCCACACCTCTTGAAACACAAAAAAAGATTTTTCCACAAATATTTCATGATAATTTTTGATAACATTTGAGATGAAACTTTTTCCACCACTGTATATACATATATGTGTGCACAACTATAAGAAACATTATGTTTTTTATCAATGAAGTGTTCATATTTTAATAATAAAAACCTTTGCACTGTAACTCAGCAAAATTTTCAGCCTGATAAAGTTTGTGAATGCGCTACTTTGTAAAACCATTGCAAATATTTAGTATTAATTTGGGGGATTTTTTTTGTCAATTTTTATGCAATTATTTGTTCTAATTTGCTCATTATTTGATGACAGAAGGGCAGACCAAACTGACCTGGATCTTGTCTGTGGAATTGTACAAAAATAATTTCAACAAAATTTAACGCAAAATCATTTTAAAATAAATATTTTGGAAGAGGATGAATAATGTCGATTAAGGTCTGCTGTTCTTTTTCCCTCTGTGACTGTTTTTCAATTTGTTGTTCCAAAAATATTTCACAGCAGGGCGTCTTTATTCCAGCAATTTAAAACTGTCCCAGAGCACATTATTATTATTTTAATTATTGCCGTTTTATCTTTTGCTTGGTGTGTAAACCTGATCTGGTTTTGTTGTGACGCTGTTCCTCCTCAGGTCTACATGTACCAGCTGTTTCGCAGTCTGGCTTACATCCATTCCCAGGGCGTCTGTCACAGAGACATCAAACCCCAGAACCTGCTCGTCGACCCAGAAACTGCCATCCTGAAGCTGTGTGACTTCGGCAGGTGAGCTGCTGTACAGAAATCCACACAAACTACAACTTTATTTACATTTAAAAGATCCGTCTGTGCACAAAATGCAAGTACGAAACTCGGCATGTCGGCTCGAAACTACTCGCCTGGTTTCCTTCGTGTTGTCAGCGCTTTGACTTTGGTCACCTAAGAGTTTCTGTAGTGTAGTATGAGAGGAATATCAACTGTCTCTACAACTCATTTTCTTTACAATAGTTCACACCTTTCACCTTTTCCCCCCCAGACCTTCTTTGCTGCAGTGATTTCTGTTGTTTAACGGGATTTTCTTGTGTCTCCCTCAGCGCCAAGCAGCTGGTCCGCGGTGAACCTAACGTGTCGTATATCTGCTCTCGGTATTATCGCGCCCCCGAGCTCATTTTTGGTGCCACCGACTACACGGCAAACATCGACATCTGGTCAGCCGGCTGCGTTCTGGCAGAGCTGCTGCTCGGACAACCAATATTCCCCGGTGACAGCGGAGTGGACCAGCTAGTAGAGATTATCAAGGTGAGTGTGTTCAGCAGGATGGTAGTGATCTTGGAATAACTTGTATTTCCTGTTTTCAGAGAGGACCCCAAATTCACTCATGAATTTTATTGCTAAAAAGTGTAATAATCACAGTCTATGACACACGTATTTATTTTGTGTCTGGCCCCAGCTCAGACTTTGTGTTACGAAAACATTCTATCATGAAGAATAATGTTTTCTATTTTGAAATAAATTTTCTATTAATTAGTAACTTGGTAGTAATATTGAATGTACTGTGTAGCTGGAAGTGATTCACAGTCATCTTGTCACCAGATGAATGTGGCCTCTTTCACTATCATTATTAGATTGTTTTTACTGTGGCGTTACTAAATGCTGAGGGCTGTCTGCTGTCGAGTTCACGCATTAACTAGAGAAACTGCTAACAGTTCATTTATGTCAGATACAGAGACCACATCTGCACTAATGCTCTTTTGTTTTCACACCCGTAACTTTTCCTGTGTTTAGGTGTAGCTTCCACACTACTCCATGTATTAGGACTTCTAAAACTGAGTGTTTTAATCCGGACAGGCAGAGACTGAGCTGTAATCTTTACAGCTTGTAGCCCACAGCTCACGAGACTTTGTGTTTTTAGCATCTTGCTTGTACCTCCAGGGATCGCTCTGTTGTTTCTCAAGGGCTAGAAATTAGCTTAACTGATTTGAAAAGCAACTGAAATTGAAATTTGGATGAAAAAAAACAACAAACCTGCTCCCCACTGAGACCTGATAAACAGGTACTAAAAAACAGTAAGGTCTGAGCAGCTCACAAAATGCAATAAATATTAAATCAATAGGTAAAAGTAAGAAACAGCTTTGTGGATTAATAGTTGACATGAGGCTAAATGTCAAATAAAAGGTCAATAGTAGATGGCTATATGAATTGTCATGAAAAAAGCCATGGAAAATGGTTTTATAGTGATAGGTAATAGATGAAAAGTTGAAAATTTGAGTTGTGTTTTAGTCTAGACAGACAGAAATTGAGACTTTTAGAAACAATGTCACAGACACTTAGGTTAATATGATGTGACCGTTTTCTTGAAGAAAACAACATCAGCCTTAACGACCAGTAATTAATACAGTCTAGATAACAAATCAGAGGCACGTCTGACCTTGTTGTCTCCGCTAGCAGCTGTGGTGCAGGAGAAGAAGAAGATTTTTTATTGAAGAAAGTCTCTGGTCATGTATTTCACCGTTGCTCCTCTTTGTTTGTAGTATTTCTACAACTAAGCAACCAACGTCGTGCTTCACGTTTCCATGCTCAGTGTACATGAATGGTCATGTGATGTGGCTTTTCAGTCATATTAGTGTGTATGGAGATTTTTGTGAAAATAAGCTCAAACACTTGTCTCTCTGTACAATTCTGTTTTAACCCTTTAACACTTACTATTGTTCAAATCTGCCAGAACATATTCTTACATGCTGTCGTGAATTATTTTTATTTACTCTAAATCAGTATAGCCTTTATATCCCAAATTTTAATAATATGCATTGACTTACGTCTTAACTACTACAATAAATTGCTTAAAAGTGCAATAAACCTAAAAAAAAAATTAGAATTGTTTTTTTTCACATATTTTTTAAAATACAGAAATTGCATAGCTGTATCTGTCAGATTTGTAAATGAAAAACAATTGCACAATATCCCGCTGTCTTATTTCTAAAGATTTTTGTTATGTGTGCTTAATTGTGTATTTTTACAAATCCATCATTGCAATGAAAAAGCGCTCTGAGACATGGTGAATGTGTGAAATATTAGTATAACTCTCCAGATTTTATATGCAAAAAGAATGATCGATCTGTCTCATCTGGTTTCAAATCTACCGCCAGTCAAAAATGAATATGCAATCTTGGGCTCTATAGGGTTAAAATGAAAATGTATCAGTGTGGTAGGAGCCAGAATGTGTCTTGTTTTTCTCAAGTACACAATTTGAGTTCAGGGATGACACTGATGCAGCATTGCAGGTAAACAATGCCTTTATTCCAGGTAGGTTCAGATATGTTTTGAGTCTCAGCCGCCCTGAACTTGAATGTATGTGGCTTAAGAATTGGAAGTGAGTTGATTAAATGTTATTTTGCTATCATTAGTCAATCCATGTCATTGACATTGAACAAAAATGAGATGTCGATCTTTGAGTAATAAGTTTGAGAGCCCCTGATTTAAAGAATACTCCTTCTGCATCTGTTCTCAGGTTTTAGGAACACCAACAAGGGAACAAATTCGAGAGATGAATCCCAACTACACAGAATTCAAGTTCCCACAGATCAAAGCGCATCCATGGACCAAGGTAAACAAACACCAGCACAACAGTCAGTCTTCTCCAGGCCTGTGCTGCTTAGAAAGACGTGTAGAGTGAATGAGATAGAATCAGTCTGTCCTGGAGCTGAAATCTAATAACACGGAACAAGATTAAACTGCCAGTTATTGTGTTTATTAATTGTTTAGTCTGTGAAATGGCAGGTAATAGTCTCAGAGGTGTTGTTTCAAAATGTTGTTTTGTCCGATCAGCGATCCAGAATCCAATGATTCTAGTTTGCCAGAAGAGGAAAAGGGAAAATATTCACACCTCAAAAGCTACAATTTCAATTTTAAAATGACAGATTACCACTTTATTGTCGCAATATTATAGACCTTAGTTTTGTGAATTGCCATTTATAGTATTAGACAGATTTTGTACATTTATTTGTCAGTGAACACATACACGCATATGATCACTGTAATAAGCCACATGAAAGAATCAGTTCCTTAAGGAAAACCAGCAGCAATCTGGTTTATGAGCAGAAAAGAAGAGCGATGCTGTGGATGTGTTGTTGGAGCCACATGGGCTATTTAAATCTGAGCTGGAGTGTTTTAATGTTCTCCTGAAAGTCGATTAACCCCCGACACCTAAAGAGAACGGAAGCAGCACACAACCAAGAGAAGTGGCCCTTCAGCGTTTACTACAGAGCAGTTGGCTTTCTGTTTCAAAAAACGGCATGCAGCTGCTTTAGTAGATGAAGAACGCCTTGTAGAAGTGGCTGTAGCTGTGGGTTTAATACAGAATGTAGAAGAAATACTGTTATTTAGAACTAATTTCCAGATGTTGTACACTGGAGGAAGCCCTCAGCCATGGATGGATGGATGTATGTATGGATAGATGGATAGATGGGTGGATGGATGGATGGATGGATGGATGGATGGATAGAAGTATATGTCACCTATCAGCATATGGAATGATATCCACTGCACTGAATTTATAGTATTAATTACTTATTTAATTAACAATATTGCTGCCGGGCTGCACAGTGGCGTAGTGGTTAGCACTTTCGTCTTGCAGCGAGAAGATCCCTGGTTCGCGTCCCGGCTTTCCTGGGATCTTTCTGCATGGAGTTTGCATGTTCTCCCTGTGCATGCGTGGGTTTTCTCCGGGTACTCCGGCTTCCTCCCACAGTCCAAAAATATGCTGAGGTTAATTGATCATTCTAAATTGCCCGTAGGTGTGAATGTGAGAGTGGTTGTGTGTCTTTGTGTGTAGCCCTGTGACAGACTGGTGACCTGTCTAAGGTGTCCCCTGCCTTCGCCCGAGTCAGCTGGGATAGGCTCCAGCCCCCCCCCGCGACCCTAGTGAGGATCAAGTGGTGTATAGATAATGGATGGATGGATATTGCTGCCAATGTTTGGTTCAGAATATTATTCAAAATTTGCATCCATACTATGGATACCTGGTGTCAAAAAATGTTGATCCATGTCGCACAAAATCTTTATTAGAAATGTTTGTGACCACATGTATTACATGGCACAGCAGCCTTGAGTTTGCTTTTATTATTTAATTTCTAGACATTTAAATAGATACACTACCAGTCAAAGGTGTGGACACACCTTCTCATTCAGTGGTTTTTATTTAATTGTTTTCTACCTTGTAGATTAATACTAAAGACATCAAAACTGTAAAATAATACATATAATTATGTTGGAAACAAAAAAGTGTTAATCTTCATTATCAATCTACAATGTAGAAAAGAATACAAATAAATAAAAAGCATTGAATGAAAAGGTGTGTCCAAACTAGATGCATAGATAGATACATAGATAAACATAGATAGATAGATAGATAGATAGATAGATAGATAGATAGATAGATAGATAGATAGATAGATAGATAGATAGATAGATAGATAGATAGATAGATAGATAGATAGATAGATAGATAGATAGATAGATAGATAGATAGCTAGACGTATAGACAGATTTTATTCATGTCCTCGGGGAAATTCAAGGTATCCAGTAGCTCATATTACATACAGATAGAAATAAAACAATGTACAAAAGAGCATGTGATTGTCGTGCAATACGTTGCCTAAAATGCTTGTATTTAGGTATGTGCATGTGTTTATATATGAGCCTAAACAAGGATATCTGGACCTTTAAATGAAACTCTTGTTGCTCCTCAGGTGTTTAAACCTCGCACCCCTCCAGAGGCCATCGCTCTGTGCTCTCGGCTGCTGGAGTACACGCCCGCCTCCCGGCTTTCCCCCCTAGAGGCCTGTTCACATGCCTTCTTTGACGAGCTGCGCCAGCCGAACACACGACTGCCCAGCGGCCGAGAACTGCCGATGCTCTTCAACTTCAGCACCACAGGTACGTTCTAACATGCAGACCTCAGTTACAGACTGAAGCCAACAGGTTCTTAGCTCCTCACTGAAGGGACACACACATCTGTTGTTTTACCGCCATGTTTAGCTGCATTAATTACAATCAGTTCATCTTTTATTTTGTTACTTGTTTCGGGCCACAACCGTGACCTCTGAGGTGGTGCAGCTAATGCAGCGTACACTACTCCTTTGTTGAATGACACCCTCCTCCTGTTATGACTCATCCTGAATAAAAACTCCTCTTTTATTCTCTGCAGAGCTGTCAATCCAGCCTCAGCTGAACTCAACCCTCATTCCTCCTCACGCTTGCTCACACACAGCTGCTTCCGCCCACGGTGGGAAACCTTTATTATAATTTCATTGTCACTGTCAACACCATGGTTTTGTGCTGGCTGGAAACAAAAAAACCCTGATAAAGTGTAATTTGAAAAGAAAAACATTACAAATACAAGGCCAGATATGACACACAGCAATCTGGAATTAAAAATCTTAAAACTGTTTTATTAGATTGTGTTAGTGTGCAGCCACAGATGACACACAGAATTATATTTGCAGTAAGAATATAGTTTTTAAAATTTGTCAACGTGTCCATATTGTGTTCATGAGAAAAATAAGAGAGTACCAATGACAGTTTTAAAAACACAGATTCAGACTTCCAGGGCTTCATATGTAACAAACCTAAAGATGCAGTTTTATTACTCTTTAGAGTCAGATTCTGGTTCAAACATATGTGGCTGAATTACTCTAATATTACAGATTAATAGAATAGTCCTGCTGCACAGTGTACAGTGTACTTTTACAGTTTGCTTGAGCTGCAGCAAGTAGGAGAGGGCGGACTTTAAATTTAGAATCAATGAATGAGGATGTTAATGACAAATAGTTAATTAACTGCTGTTAATAATTTAACCAATTTAAAAATATTAATATTAACTAACGAGACAGGAGATGGAGGACATGCCTGGTTGCAACCAGAGGAGGTGGGCACATGGATGACAGACAGTTTTTGTTTTGGCCGGCAGAGAGCATTGTGGGAGTTTAACAAGTAAAGGGCACCATGACAAAATCTTCTGCAGCTGTTAATGGATACAGACACATTTAGGACAAGCTGATGTCACCTTAAGATAAACGTAAATAAGCTAATGTAGCGGTAATAATCACAAAACCAATTTAAAAAACACCTGTCAGCATATCTGCTGCACTGAATTCATGATATTAGTTAATCAAATGATTAGCAATATTGCTGCCAGTTATCAGTTACAAATATTATTCAAAATTTGCATCCATGCTATGAATATTTAGTGTCAAAATATGCTAATTTTGTTGTTGTTAGTCAACATAAAAACATTTTTAGAAAAGTTTGTGATCACTGAATGTGTTTTGTTTTTTGTCAGTTTCTTTTGCATGCATGTATTAGATGGCACTATAGCCTTGTGTTTGCATTTATTATTGAATTTCTAGACATAAAGATAGATATCTTGTCTATCTTGTTTCATGCAAGATAGAAAAATATATGAAAGAGCATGCACACTGTGTGGAATCAACAGCATAAGGTGCCTAAAATGCTGGTATTTACAGAGATGTACAAAAAATGGAGTAATATAAGAGTACAGAATGTAATAATGAGCATATTATGGAGTACAGAAGTTGCAATGTGAATATAGAAACCAATAATAATGAGTATAGAGGAGGGGTGTGGTGCTTGGGTCCTGGTGGTTCCAGTAATATTGGTTTATTGTGCAGCTGAGTTGAGTCACTGAAGTGTAGAAGTCAATAGATCAGGTCATGAGCCACTGCTCTTGACTGAGGTGTTATAGAGCCTGATTTTATATACGGCAACTAGCAATAACCCTGTACAACATTTGACAAGAAAATACAAATTTTTATGACATCGCAAAATATAGTTTAGTGATTGTACAACCACAAAAGCTGAAGTTGAATGTCTTTCTGTCAACACAAGATGGCACCACTAGACATGAAACAAAACTTGTGCTAATCACATGCAAAATACCAGCTTCTTATGACGGATCACAGTTTTGTTTGTGTAGCACCAGTTCACAACTTACACTACCAATCAAAAGTTTGGACACGCCTTCTTATTCAATGCTTTTTATTTGTTTGTATTATTTTCTATATTGTAGATTAATTCTAAAGATTAACGCTTTTTTGTTTACAACATAATTCCCTATGTATTATTTTAAAGTTTTGATGCCTTCAGTATTAATCTACAATGTAAAAAATAATTAGATACTATTGAATGAGAAGGTGTGCTAGAAGTTTTGACTGGTAGTTTAAGTCATCTCAGGTTTTTAAGTTACAACATCTTATTATAGAGAGAAACCCAACAAATCCAGCGCTTCTCCTTTAAGAGGCTCTTGGCAGCAGTGACAGAATTGTGTGTTCTATTTGTCGGTCATGTCTGTTGTACTTCATACTGCTGTGAAACATCACTTCACTGAGCCTCTCTGTCCTTGTTTGTCTCCTTCAGATTGTACCGGTTCAGACTCATCTCAACACAGTTCAGTACCAGGATCTCTGAACAGCATCTGAAGCAGCTTCTCACCTGCCTGCCTGCAAGCTTCACCCTCTCCTCAGACACACACACACACACACACACACACTCTCTCTCTCTGTACAACTTTCCTTCGTGCTGCTTGCTCTCCTCGTAGATGATCTGTTTCTGTACAGTGAATGCATTGAACAAACATTAGTTCTGTAGCTGTCAGGGTGGAATCTACGGCAGGAGATTGTTACACAAACACAGATTCGTCCGCTGCTGCTCGGGTGGTTTGAGAAGGTTCAATAGTGGGGGCTGGTCCTCTGTAGTACAACCTTTTTTAATCAACATTTCTCCTTTTTTTTCCTTCTTTATTTTTGTGTTTATTTATTTGACTAATTGAAAGCATCGTGTGATCACACAGAGGTTTTTTTTGTTGCTGTTTTTGATTTAAAGCCCTGTTAGTAAAGGGTGGACTGCACACTGCCTGACTGAAGCTAGATTCTAACCCGTGTAGGTCATCAGAATAAAGGACTTCTATTGAACTCAGGGTGGGAGAACAGATGTAGGTGAATTTATATATTCTCCAGCCACGTTTTAAAGAAAGTCCAGCCCAGTCCTTCAGTTAAAATTAAACCTCCAACTCTCATTAACTTCATGGCAAGTGGAGGAGAAACAGCACCAGGTAGCAGTGATCAGTGTTTGGCTTTTAATCTGTTGCATTTTACAGTCTGGACTAAAATAACCAACCACAAGCTGACCCTACAGAGATTTATTTGATAGAAATACCAGTTAAAAAAGGCCGCTGACCTTTCCTCCAGTGTAAATACACCTAACAAAGGATTCTTCATTTCCTTTTGGGTGCATTTACACTGTCAGATAAACGTTTATCAAACTAATCGTCAACAAAGCTTGTAATATTATTAATTTTATTTTAAATTCATTATCTCAGAGGCAGAGAACAAGTGCAGTATCCAACTATTGCTGTCAGTCTTGCAGAAATTGAGTGAGATCCAGTAAAATAAGACTTTCACTAATAGAGCTAACAGGTTGAAGGTGCTGATAGATGTAGGCGTTGACTGATAGTGTTTTTTTCAAGGCTGATACTGATAATTAGTAATCAAAGACAATGATAACAGATATTTGCAGAAAAAAAATAATGTGTTAAATTCCTAAATAAAGCTTTGTTTTACTTGTTTAATGAAAAGAAAACTTTTAAACATTCGTCCTTCAATGTTCAGAGCCAAAGTAGCAGCTTTTAAAATGATTTATTTTGTCAGGAATCTGTTTTAAAGAATACAGATAATTGGGAAAAAAAAGGCTAAATATTGGATTTATTTATCAGCCGACATCATTTGAATGACGAAGCTGATTTTAATTGTGTTCACTTGATGATAAATTTGGAGAAAACCAGCAGATTATACTTACTCTCAGATCATTACAGTGACAGAAACCATAAAGTTCTCAAAGTACTTTAACTAATCAACTAGAAATCAGCAGATGTTCTGTATCATGTCGATGCATCTCACAGACTTTTTAAATTTCATTTGCTTTCAGAAAGTCAACTCGGATCCTTTCAACCCATATAGAAGAAAAAAGTGCGATTAATGAAATGTTTTTTTTTAACCTTCATCAGTGCTAAAGTGAGTCTAAACTGTTGATCAGAGCAGCTGTTCAGGAGATAAATTCTCCTAAAATCAGCTGTTTCATTTTAGATTTTAATTAAACCAAAAATGTTTCTTGCCACTTTGAGCTTTCCAAATCTATCTTCTGTTTAAGATAATCTAACACGGGTTGAGAGGATGCAGGGCTGAACAATAAATCAAATAAAAACATGTAGAATACACAAGGTGTGTCCACGAGACTTATGCTGTGATTCAGTTGTAATTTATTCAAGCAGAATGAAACTTTCTGAGTTTATCTAGTTGCTGAACATATTCAGGCTGTGATTCTGCTGACATTATTTAACAGCCAAACCTCAAACATTTAACCCAGAGTTTAGCCTATCGTGTAAAGAGTTTTACAGATTCATGCCGTCCTACTTGTGTGACAGTTTTGATGCTATTCCATGTGGTAACGCTCCACCACCTTTTAAATCTATTACTCAGTGAATATTGAACCATAGCTTGACTATTTAACAACAAAATCCATCAGAAAAATCACAGTTAGATATATTCCCTAAATTGTTCAGCCCTCGTAGGATGTTGCTGGTAATGATGAGGAGTAAAAGCATCTCCATTTGGGTCATTATGAGTCTTTTTAATTTAAAAAAATCTTTTAAAGGTTTGAAATGTATTGCAAGATTGATGACCCCCCTTTAAAATCCTTTCATCCCACCTGTTGACATATTTTTATGCAGAGGCTGGTTCGCAGAGTCTGTTTAAATTCCAGAATATAATAAAAGACTCTTTCCAGTTTCCATGCAAATATTGGCAGAATAAAAGCAAAAACACAAATTAACCAAAAAATGTTTAATTTGGATGGATCTTCTGTCCTGATATTGGCACATTTGTAATCCTTCAGCAGAGAAACTAGCGAATGCTCAGATGGGGAGATTATGTGGCTTTTATTTATTTATTTGTCTCCGAATGAGAGTTTGAGCAAGAGAGCTTCAAAATCACGGCTTCCTTTTTAGCTAGAACTGAAAAGATAAATTAACCTCAGTTCATCGTACGCAGGAGAATACCGTGTGAACGGACGGCTTAATGTGAATAGTAGCTGAACATGAATATCAAGCAGGGAAATTCCTTTAAGGTGTTTGTGTCTGTTTTGGTGGCTTCTGTTTTCATGAGGACTGATTCGGATTGAAACGACAGTGAGGACTCTTTAGAGAGACTTTTAAGGATAAAGATTGAAACAAGCCCAGAGAATGTATCGCTGTTTGTCAGTTTAAAGTGTGTGTGTGTGTGTGTGTGTGTGTGTGTGTGTGTGTGTGTGTGTGTGTGTGTGTGTGTGTGTGTGTGTGTGTGTGTGTCTGACCATATTCCAACCTGCAGTCTGAACAGCCAGTGTTTTAGGATTAGAGCAGCCAACCGTACAGATTTTTAGTAAGCAGTACAGACCACTTGAAAGTTTGTAGTATAGTATATTTGATACTATTGTACCATGCCTCCACCTGCTCTTTTTAACTGCAGCCATGTTTGTTTTCAACCTTTTTTTTAGAAGCAGAGATGCTTGTTTCCTCTTTTTTTTTCTTTTTAAAAATTCCACCACACATTCATTTTATATGAGGAGAGCGGAGAGCATTTTTCTCTTTTTTCCTGTCAGCTGCTTCCTGGTTTCAAACCTCCCAGTCTGGCGGTTTACTGCCCGCTACATCCTGCTTTCTTTGCTGTTGAGAGTCCAGCCGGCTTGTTTGATTACCTCCACGGGGTTCGCAGCGTCGACGGTGTTCACACTCAGAGCTGTCAGACTCTCTGCGGCTATGAAAAGGTGTGACAAAACCTCAGAGAGGGAATCAAACAAAGCTGGTTTTTCTCTCCCCCCTGAAGATCTCAAAGCCATTTATTTCCTCACTCTCCTGTCTCCCTCTCTTATCGCACGTGTAAATATCACTGATTTTTATTTTTCCTCTTTTTACTTTTTATTACAGAGTTGTTTATATCTTATTTCCCTCATCCTGTCGACGAAGCGGTCTTAGTTTGTGCATTTTTGTAAATAAGTTTCTTTTTTTCACAATCCAAAATGTAAATACTGCAAAAGAGAAAAGGAAAAAAAAAACTGCCTACTCCTCCTGTTTGTTGACGATCTTTCTCTCTCCTTCTCTTTCTTGTAGTCCAGTGAAAACTGTAATTTAACGATGTCGTTACTCAGCTCTCCTCCTTCGTTCGGTCCTCCATGGGACCATCTGACTGTTGAATGAATCTTGTGAAGGTTCTGTTCCAAAATGATCTCTGTTCACTGTGTTGATGAACATAATCAACTCAGAATATAAGCACTCAGAATTCATGACACCTCTGAACTGTAAAGGACTGAGCCATGTCATGGGTTTGAGCCTGGCTGTGTATCTGTTGTTGATCTTGCAGTGTAATTTATCCCCCCCCCCCCAAAAAAAAAAAGGTGAACCAGAATAGAGAAGCCAAAAGTTAGTTTTCTTCTTTTGGCATTTAACTTTGCTAGTTAGCTTATTTAGCTAGATAGCATGTGCCAGCTTTAGCACCCCCTGCGGAAGCTCGAACGTGCACAGGACTCAGTTGAATAGAGATGCTTGGGTTGGTCCGAGGCATAGACTGTATAAAAGATGGACTTGATGTCACTGTGGTGTCACCCGTTGGTTTGTTTACTGCCGTTTTGAATCCTCAAGCTTGGAGTTTAGCCGTCCTGGTCTTTTAAAACCAGACAACACAAGTGAGCAATGGAACGGAGTTGGAGCTTGAGGACATTACACACACTGATTAAGTGTGCCCTGAAATACACCCCACTTTTTTGTGGATTTTCCTCTAAATTGGACAAAAAAATTGCAAAATGAACACCATGCTGTAATGAAGAATACTTAAAGGTACCAACTGAGACCATAAATTCATTAAGAAACTGTTCACTGAGGTAGTAAATCAAGTGAGAAATATAGGACTCTTTTTACTGCCAGAGAAGTCGCCCCCTGCTGGCTGTTTGACAGAATGCAAGTTTAAGTGACTTTTGCACTGATTACACTGTTCAGACCTTCAGACAGTCTGTTGTCTGACTCACTTTGGGTGTGTTTTGTTGTTTTTTTACCATTTGCGGAGTCATGGTTGTGTATAAACACTGGATTTTTCTTAACACATTCACAAATTGAACAATGAGCCAAACGTGACAAGATTTTCACTGAATTAATCTAAAAGGCTGTTGGATTAGAATCGCATGCTCCACCTTTATCTAACGGTAACAACACCACTTTCGTAAATTGGATTCTGTCAAACAGAAAGCTTTTTGGTCATAATTAAACTTGCCCTACTCTTAATTCGAAACTTGCACCAATCATCGGTCATCTCTAATTTTCTGTTATTGTTGTTGATTGGCCTACAACGTTTTCATTTGTATGATTTGTAAGATCTGGTTTTGTTTCTGCAAAGGACGAAGAAAGAGGACAAACTATTACACTCTTTTTGAAGGCAGTCACTGGAGATATGTTTCAGTTAACAACATTCTTGTATTTTCTTAGATTTTAAAAAGATTCAAAGCTGGGAAACAAACGTCAACAAAACGCAGAAAACAATATAAACTCTGCAGTTGTAACACAGTTGCTTGCAGGAGGAGCGAGAGTCATAATTACAGCAGCCACTGCTTTTACTGGCTGTAAATGGCAAACAATTACATTTTAGCAAATCAAAATCTATGCAGTGGAACCAGGGAAATCATCTGTTTTATTTCACAAAAGGTTGTTTCTTTTCCCAACCTGTTGCCTTCATAACTCACATTTCTGTCACTGACATTTCACTCAAACATTGTGCTGAAATTGTCTAATGTATCCTGGAGCTGTTAGCCTCAAAGAGAGCGAAGGAAGGGCTGCTAACACTAGATTATTTTTTTAAATATTCAAACTTATACTCTACAGTTGCAGTTCAGAATATTCATCAGACCTCTCAGAACTTTTGTGAACATTTTCTCTCATATATTTTCCCCAAATCCTGCAAATTCAGGTGCATCTTTGCCTTTAAAAGTAAGTTTTCTTGCCTGTAGGTGCTGCAGGTTCAACACAGATGTTTTCCCCACATTTCTCATTTTGGAACAGAACTCTTCAGTTTGTTGTGACGGATTGCAATATATGATTACTGTGCAGTATTGAGAAAAATGTCTTAGCTACATGTCACATGACTCGAGTGATCTCAACAATGTGTAGTTGGACTAGAAATCGTGTCACGATGTCCAGCTAGTTGTCAACGTGGGCATTTTTTGTATTATGCGCTGTATGGCATTCAGAATTGCTGCTAATGATGGTAGAAATGTTTGACGTTTGTGTTTGACAGAGCTACCTATCAGCTGTATGTGTGTGTGCGTGATTTAAAATCCTCAGTTGTGTGTCGATATTACCTCCCTTATTTAACCGATCATGTCTTCATAAGCCGTTTTCGCTTTTTGTTTCTGGCCTGTTAGACTGACGTGTCGCTGTGATGGAGGGAGAAGGAGAGAGAAAGAAACACAAACCTGTCTGTCTCTGTTCTGTGTGTGTATGATATGAACTCATTTACTGTAATAAAGTGATGAAACTGTGTTCAGAGCGTCTCTGTTGTTTCTCCGATCCTTGAAAAGGTTAAGTCCAGCTGTGAGTTAGATTAAAGTTTTCACAACTCAAAGCTTTCATAGCGGCTCGACCTTCTGTCATGAGATAGGTTATTCCATCGCAAATCTTCAGGGACCTTTTGCTCCATCACCTCCGATTTTCTTTTTTTATTATCAACTAGTGAAATGTAAAATTATGTGGGAAATTTTAGATTTATATATGAAATGCTAGATGAATTTAAAAATTGTCAACCTACAGTGGTGGAAAAAATTTGGGACACCCCATGCATTTGTGAAATATTGCATTAAGAATCACCTTCAGGTCTTGAAGTGCAGTTTCTTTGAGTACAGTCACAGCCAGAATACTAAACAAATCCTAAAAAGCCATTAAAACCTTACAATTGGTTGGTTCCATAAAAATACATATCTATATTATGTTTGTCTATATTATGTTTTTCTCTATATTTTTATGTTATTTTATTTTACCTTCACTTTATACCCTAATAGCCTGTGTTGCCTTGTTGTTTACCCCTTTATTGAATATTCATGCTGATGTAACAGGTTAATTTCCCTCCGAAGGATTAATAAAGTCACTTAAGTCTAATATATAGTAAATATGTATGTAGTATTTATCATTTTTAGATATTTCTTTTAATGCAATTTTTACAGTTGCCCCGCACTGTTTTAATCTGCAGGTGCAGTTCCGCTCCCGTCCAGCAAGGGGCGCTGCTCGGTTCACTCTCGGCTTGAACTTCCTCGAAGTTTTCTCTGGCACTCGGAAAAGACAACGACAAAGGAGCACAGGCAGTCGAATCTCGAAGGTAAATCCGCCTAAAAAAAAATAAATCTTACTATCACACATCTGTAACTTATTGAAGAGCCGTCTATTGTACAATTTGGTTAAAATCTGTTCATTTTCACTACGACAAAACCGTGTTGTCCAGTGATTTCGTCACATGTAAGTGTAGATTCCTCAGCTAGCCGAGCTAACGGCGTTAGCAAGGCGGCGCCGGTAGAGGAAAGGCCCGTTCTGACGATGCTAGCAGTTTTCACTAAACCGGTTGTTTTGTTCAAGTTTTACTGGGAAACACCTTCAGATGTGTGGCTGTAGATTAGTTTAATCAACCAGCTAGTACGTTGCAGTTAATTATAAGCAACACCCAATTGTTTCAGCAGTCGCATCGTGAGCGCCTAACTGTATGCTAACTGTAAGCTAGCTGGCTCCATTAGCTGCTGTTGTGTTGTGATATTATTGATCGCTAAAGGATGGAAACAGGTAAATTAAATCAACAGCCAGTTTATATAATCAACACTGCTATTAGTTGGTGGTAAAGTTGGTATTCAGCTATTTAAAGTCGACGTTAAGCTCATGTAAACCTTATTTTAGTTCGTATTTCTCTCTGCGTCTCACGTCTTGTTTGTTATTGAGCAGCAGTGGAAGGACATAATTGGATTTACTTTGAGGTTTATAATGCAAATAATACTCAGCAGATTCACTGTGAAAGTTCAGGTGTGGAGAGCTAACACTGTGTTATATAATTCAAGGGAACCTCATCCCTGCCCGGTTAAAGATTAAACTGATATAAACTTAAATGCATCAGCATTTATGTTCCAGTAACATATTATACATTTGTGTCAATGGGAAATTCTGCATCATGAGTGCGTCTATTTTTTCTCCTTTAAGTGTATTTTAATGCTGGTAATTATGTGCTTTTGTAACTATGAGACGTTAAACATCCAAATTTTATTCAAGTTAAGTTTGCCATGTGAAATTTACATAAAATTTTCTGTCAGAAACCAGCGGCTTCCTTAAAGTGTATATTTGCACTTGGAGGAAAAGTAGGACGGCACAATATCAGAAAAATCCCAATATATATTGTGATATAAAAATATACATGAGGATTAAGCGGTGTATAGATGATGGATGGATGGATGGATAGTTTGTACCAGATGACTGGAGGAACTGTTTGAAGAGAAAGAAACATTTCAGGATAATTTGGGAGATTTTTTTTTTTTTTTAGGTGAGTGCATATGCAGCCCTTTTACCCCAATAAATAAGTTCCACCTGTACTCAGCTGACAGTTATTTAGATGCTCCTGACTAAAACTAAAGGAGTCTAATGCCCAGTTTCATTAATGTTGCAATACTCAGTTTTTGTCAGCTGACTTAGAGAAGTACTGATTCAGCTGTGTGGTCATTTTGGAGACTGCAGTTTGTGATGCTTCTGAACTTTGCTGCATCATACTGACTGGTGATTCTATTTGTTGTTGTTTTGATGTCAAATTGAAAATTGTTGTCTTCGCTAAGTTAAGGTCAAAACTGAGAGGATTTGCTGCTCTTCTTTATTTTTGTGAAAAGGAGCTCTTTCAGATTGTCAAAACAACTGAATTAAAGACTTAAATTGAGTTTATTTTTGGAAATTGTGTAATGAAAATAATTGTTAGTTGTAACCCTGATAAGCACCAAAAAGTCCCCGCAGCTTGTTAACTATAAACTTGAATCAATACTTCTAATCACTTTAGACAAACACTGGACATTTGAATTTAATAAAGGTTGGATTGGGCGTACGGCTAAAGTGTTAGACTACATCAGTTTTAGCTTGATGCACATGATAAACTTACAGTTGTGTAAACTTTCCTTGTTATATTAGGCAAGATATAATCTAGCCTTGATGTGTTTACAGTTAAGTCTCACAGTTTGCTCGACTGTAATCTCATGTAGTTTGATCAACAGTGAGTTTCTACTAGATAACATAACACTTCTCTCTGAAATGTTTTCTTGCCAAAATCATGCTCATTAATTTGACTCTCATGAGAAGCTTTCCACAAGGTTTGTGAATCTGGCTGGAAGAATTTGTTCCAACTTACCATTATGGGCTCTGTGTTGGCTTTTTTAGTTCTTATGCTCCAGATTAGATAAACAACATTTATTGTATGGACTTTTTTTTGTCCATGTTGTATTGAAACATCAAAATGTTTCCGGAAATGTGGAAGTGCGGTATGTAAGTGTCGTTGTGGATCTATTAGAACTAAGGGCTTGTCCCAATTCATGAACAGCAGCCAAATGTGGTGAGGAGTGTACACATAGTTTTGGGTCAGATTGTAGTGTTAAGTCATGTCGAAACAGCAGGAAAGAGAGAGCAATCATCCATCCAGTTATCTATACACTGCTTAATCCTCATTTGGGTTGTAGGGGGCTGGGGTCTATCCCAGCTGACTTAGGGTGAAGGCAGGGGACACCTGGACAGGTCATCAGTAGGGCTGCAACTAATGATGAATCGATTCATCGTCTAAGCACAATACGTCATCAAAAGCGGAAGTGAGCGCGCAGTACAGCAGAAATCAACGTCCGAGCAGAGCAGTGAACTTGGACAGACATCCACGTTGCATGTACATATATATGCACAATACAGCGCCGACATCCATGCTGTATCGTGCATATATAATATATGCATCTATTATACACCGCGGATGTCTGTCCGTGTTCCGCGCTCCGCTCGGACGGTGATTTCTGCTGCATCCGCTTTTGATGACGTATCGTGCTCGGACGATGAATCGATTCATCATTAGTTGCAGCCCTAGTCACCAGTCTATCACAGGGCTACACATGGAGACAAACAATCACACTCGCACCTACAGACAATCTAGAATTACCAATTAACCTCAGCATGTTTTTGGGCTGTGGGAGGAAGCCGGAGAACCCAGAGAAAACCCATGGGGATCTTCTAGCTGCAAGGCAACAGTGCTAACCACTGAGCCACTGAGCAACCCGCCAGCAATCATATTCAATTTAATTTTAAGCTGTCATTAGACTCAGAATAGAGAGATGCATCAACAGTCTGCAGTTAGTCTGTAACAGTGACATTATTGATGCCAAGTAGTTGTTTTCTCACTAAAATGACAGTTCAAAGTCACCACACCTGCTCATCACAACCCTAAACATATTAAAATGTATGAATTTCTTTTATTATGTAGGACACTAAAGCTGTGGTTTAAGATTCAGACTTCAAAAGCAGAGAAATCTTCATATTCTAATCGGTCACGTTTGTTTCTCTCCCTGCAGGTCGAAGCTGAGGGCCATGGCTCGTGGGCAGCAGAAGATTCAGTCCCAGCAAAAGAACGCCAAGAAGGCAGCAGAGAAGAAGAAATCTCAGGGCGCCGACCAGAAGACTGCAGCCAAAGCAGCGCTGGTCCACACCTGCCCCGTCTGCCGGGTGAGTCTGAGACGCCGATACCAGCTGAATACTGATCAGATTTATGTGGAGCTTTAAGGGTTTTCCTCTGAGGACTCTGTTTCCTCCCCAAACTAACATTAGACCTTTCTGTATTAGGCAGTTCAACATTCACATGCTTCTAGACTTTTTGTAGTGACATTAAGATGATTAACCTTTTAAGAACATGAGCTTTCCAGATTCTCATAAAGCTCAGAGTTGTGAATTAGGACCTCTGTTGTTTAGATGAAGCAGTTTCACGTCTTCTGCTGCGGCATTAGGTTAGATTAATTAATGTTACTGTTGACTAGAAAAACTGTAGTATTAGTAAACTTAAGCACCAAATCTAGTTAATGAGTTTTGATAAGAGATTCAAAACAATTAGAATTTGATACAATTATATTCAATTTCTTATTTATAAGTTACACATTTTTGTTATTTATCACGTTTTTTAAAGACATCTGGCACTTGTCAGAAATTTTCTGAAGCATTTACCTGATTTTACAAACAGTTTGCTCAGAATTAACTTGACAAATCTAGTTTAACTAATGATTGTAACATGAAGGAAAACAAAATTAGCTCATATCTTGTTTGTCTTTATTTTAGACACAGATGCCCGACCCTAAAACCTTCAAGCAGCACTTTGAGAGCAAACATCCCAAGTCCCCGATGCCTCCTGAGCTGGCCGACGTTCAGGCATAAAGGCCTCTGACTGGACCTGAACCTGGGTAAGTTCTACCTGAAGTGCTTCTAAACTGGACTAAAGTCAGATTTTTCTTTCTAGTATTCTGTATTTTTGTAGCTTTAAGCTGGGGTTGCACCAACAAAGGTTAATTTAAGAAAAATAGAGTGTAGTAAAAGTAGGTTTAAAATGAGAGAATCTAGATTTAAAATTCAGCAGAGCTCTGTTACACAATTAAAAACTAAAACTCATTAGGTGCTCATTGAACCCAAGCCTATTGGCAGATTTCAGGCATTTCTCTTTTTTAAAAAAAAGTCACCAAAATTAAACCATTTATCAAAGCAAGAAACTACGAAAGAAATAATTTAAATTTTCAGCTTTCTGATTGTCTGGGAGCACCTCATCAATGACTTAAAGTCACCTCAAGGAAAACAAGCAGAAATTTGAGATATTACACAGAAATCACATCAATCTATATGTCTCATTCAAAAAATTTGACAAAATACAAACTTTGCATCAGATTCTATGTAAAGAAACAACACAGTGCATCTGAGCTACCTGACTATAATGTAGAGTTTTCTGGTGAACTGCAGGCTGTGTTAAAAGAAAATAGAACATACTTTTCTAATAAAATGAATGCAGCATGGCTCCAAAACATACAGAGAAGCTAGTTATTGGAAGATCCATTCAGCATGGTGAAACAGCTTCCTAAAACTCAAAACCGACGCACAGACGTCTGACAAAAGCAAAGTTTGTAGAAGTTGTATAATATCTATAATGTATATTTCCTGTATTGATAACAATTGTGAGCACTTGACAAAATGTTGTTCATGATTTTAGATTTAGAAATTTTTGTAAAACAGGCAAATTTCACTTTAGCTTTTGTCATTTTTATGATTTATGGCATTCTGTCATACAGCACAGAAGATATGAGTTTTCTCTTCTTATTATTAGTTTTGCTGCTTCCATAAAGGTGCAGGACTTTAGATTACAGTGAAAACGTAACAATGGGCTAAAAAAAAAAATTCCAGAAACTTTTGGTATTCACAAAGTTAACAGTGGATCACATTTCTCAGTCTCAGTCATGATTGTAAAATGTCTACTCACCTTATGCAGCTTATTACAACTGTAGCTTTCTTACTAACTGACAAATCACTTTAAATCATTGTGCCTTGAAATGTGTAAATACTGTATATTGACTTTTCAAACATTTAGTATTCTATAGATTTTAAAATTTGAAGTGTTTTGTTTCTAGTTTTGTGGAGCAACTGTTTTAGAGTTTATACTAAACTTCATGTTAAACTAACTAACTAACCTGCCTGATTTGTCTTTTTTGTTGTTGTATGTAAGCTATTAAATATTAGAATTTCCCTCAGGATTAATAAAGTATCAATGTCAAGTTGGAGTTCTAAGTCTAGCTGTAACATAACTAAACTTTATACAGATTTAGAGTGAAAACTGAGGTTTAAATGCAATCAAGCTTAATTTTACACTTGTTTTTGAGTTTGATGGAACACAATTTAGAGTGAGCTGTGATTTTAATTGGGTTTAAAAATGAATCCTTTTGGTGCAACCCTGCAGAAAAGCTAAGATGGAATAAAAAATAATACTAGCAACAGTAACTTAAAGTGGATCAGTCACTGCTCATACAAACAAACCCTAAGAACAGCCCACACCTGTTTCTTCAGATACACAGTGACCACGGACTGAACGTTGAATCCCCTGAAGGATGATGAACTCTAGGACCTGTCAGTATTCACGGACGTCGGGTCAGGATGTGTGTATGTGCTGTGTACGTACGTGTGTGTTAGTGTAAGAGATAAACAGTAATGATGGGGGCAGACGTACACCAGCAGCCCGTTTTTTTATATTTATTGTGTACCTAACTACCTTGGTATTCCAGATAAAGGGGGGAGGGGAGATTCCCAGAAAGCAGGACCAGTGACTGAAAAAGCTACAATGGAAACTTAACAACACGGGATATTTTTGAGCGTGTGGTTTAGCTGCCGGCTGGAAACACTGTCGTCCACAGGGAGAGACGACACACGTCGCTGTAGATCTCACACACTCGGACGCGGCACAGCTGTCGGGTTCAGACGAGCCAATCCCTTTTGCACAACCTCCACAGCAGTTTTCATGACCACTGGCTTCTCAAAACATGCAGTTTTATTAGTGGATGGATCCCACAGCTCTGCCTCCTCCGTGCTGCTCCACACTCAGTAACGCCTACAACAGTACCTCACCTTACACCACACAACAGCAACTCTGTTACGTTTTAGTTTCTTTCTCCAGATTTCTTCCACTTCTACCCCGTTTCAGGCTCGTTACCGTGGCAATAAACCCATCTTTGTCCCCGCTTCAGTTAAACCAGGACCAGATTTGTTTTGGGACCCAGATTTTTTCTAACGCACGCAGCTCTGTGCTCATGTTGACACTTTCAACTGTTAGTTTGAAGAAAATGAAAGTAGCCCCGATGACTGAGAGTGAAATTATTTAGTTGAAGTTACTGCCAATATTATTAATGACTGTTTTTTTTGTTTTTCTTCTGACATTCACTAGCTGGCAAAAAAACTAAGCCAATTTGCTTTCACTGTACTATTTTTTTTTTTTTTTTTTTTACCCTTTTCAATAAATTGAACAATGTATTTAATGTGATCCGTCTTCTCGGCTGACTTTGTTGAACTTGACGGGACCGCACAGGTATGTTGTTTATATGTAAATGATGAAGTTAAAATCAGTGGAACGCCTCTTTAACTCGCTGCTTTTAGCTTGTTGTGTGACTCAAGCTGTTTTATCTCCTTCTTTAAAGACAACAGATCCCACAAACGGAATCTAAAGGAAGAGATCAAACAGTTTTTATTCCTCAGTGGAAGAAGCACTCAAAGTAAAGCAGTGAAAATACTCTAAACAGATGCTGATTCTTCTTTTCAGGGGCTAAAATGTTGCTGCT
This sequence comes from Amphiprion clarkii, assembly GCA_027123335.1. Classification (NCBI taxonomy): domain Eukaryota; kingdom Metazoa; phylum Chordata; class Actinopteri; family Pomacentridae; genus Amphiprion; species Amphiprion clarkii. The sequence continues at coordinate 5,897,712 of CM049580.1, read as the reverse complement.
GGAACCGTCCACAGCTGGTCCTCCTGTCTGCTGAGAGTATGCTGATCCTCATCTACTGTAAGTAATAAACTGACTGCGAATAAGTTCCTCATACGAAACTCACTCCATAGAAACCAAACTGTTCTTTAGGCTTTTGCTCCGTGGCTGTAGTTCTTTATTTTTAGTCTTGCAGCTGAAATAGTTTATCACTTTTAGCATCAGAAAATTAGACAAAACAGCAGTCGCTTGTCAAAATAATTGATAATTAACCTTCTTTTAAATGTTTGCTTTGTTTAGAAAAAGGAAAAGAAGATATCAGTAGTTTTTCTTCAGTTCAACTTTGTTTTAGCTGCTCATGAGAGAGTTGAGTTCAAAATTTTATACATTTTGCCTCGATTGTACTCCCTTGTGGACACATTTGTTGTTGCTATGCTACTTTCTAGTCTGCTTGGAGGACGTCTGTTACATACATCAATGTTCAAAAGTTTGGGGTCTCCCACTTAATTTCATGTTTTCCATGAAAACTCCCACTTTTATCCATGTTCTAACATAACTGCACAAGGGTTTTCTAATCATCAATTAGCCTTTCAACACCATTAGCTAACACAATGTAGCATTAGAACACAGGAGTGATGGTTGCTGGAAATGTTCCTCTGTACCCCTATGGAGATATTCCATTAAAAACCAGCTGTTTCCAGCTAGAATAGTCACTTACCACATTAACAATGTCTAGACTGGATTTATCAGTCATTTAATGTTACAATAACTGTACAGGTGTCAGTTAGACCAGTGTTCAAATGTCCATGCAATGTAAGTTTTATCATCTGCACGAGTCTGCAGCAACCAAAGGCTGTACATTTAGTCGTGAAGTTCAAATTAGCTTTGCATGGATCCTTGGAGATGCAGAAAGTGCTACTCTAGTCTGACACTTGTAAGGCTAGTGTTTAGATCTGCCAGGATGTAACTTTCATTACCTGCACAAGTCTGTCTGGCCACCACAGCAGCCTCCATGGAATATATAAAAGCTGATCTACTGTGTGCTTTTAGAGCGTTGACTCCAAGCTAACTAGAAAATCGTGTAAAAACTGTTTACAATTGAGTATATCTTGGGCTTAAAAATGTCATTTGATTCTGTTATTTACAGTCCAACTCAAGCCATAAAAAGACGAGACACGTTTTTATTAATGGAATACATTTTAATAATCTCTTCATATACATTTCTGCGTTACAACAACAGTAGTGCTGTGAGTTAATCTCCTTCTTACAACAAATCAGGCATCACTAATGGTTCATTAAACCATCCAATATCATTTGCCTTTCTGTCGTTAAAGACGGAACCTGTAATAAACTGAAGTCTGTGTGGTTTGATGCTGGTGAGACAAATTCTGTTAAAAAAACATTTGAATTTAGATGCAGATTTGGGAACGGTTTCTTTCAGGTGGGTTGTATGAAGCTCTTATTCATAGTCAATGTGTTACCTTCAGTAGAAAAAGGAAGCTTGCACTATATTTACAATATCTTCACTTTCCTTGCTGTCAGACGGCTCGTTTCTTTACAATTATTTTCTCTGAACTTCTGTATTTCTTCCTGTGTTGCACAGCTGGAACTGTGCAGGAATGAAGGCGTTCTATAGATGAGAAAATGTCACCTGCCTGACAGTACGGTAAAGTGGTGAGAATATTCTAAATGAAGCTAACGCTGATTGATTGTGTTCACAGCAGCACATAGCTGAGCTTCTTGTTTACCTCGTACAACCCACTGCAGAGAAACTAAAGCTTCCTCTTTGAGAGTCCAGATGTTGAATCAGCCTCATAGACAGCCGCATGTCTTCACCACCATGTTGCGATGCTTCTTCAGGATCACGTTGTTGTTGTCGTCGTAGAACAGGACCGAGATCGGGCTGAGCTTTGTCGGGGCGCAACACGCTTTAGGAACCTCGTCTGGCTTCAGGAGGTGAACCTGACAGAGCAGAGAAGCACCTCGTTAACATTTATAGTTAGGTTTTATACAGAACAGTAAAACTATTTAGAGCTTTCACTCTGTTACTAATAAGCAAAAAGCCTGCATTTAAAATCCAACTTCACAGTCTGGAAGGAACAGCAAATTGATATTATGTGCAGTTATGTAAAATAGTTCAGTGGTTCCCAGCCTCAGTGTTGGATTAGATGACAAATGAAGCAGGAAAGAAGAAAACTATTGTTGTTCTGTGCTTCCCTTTAGCTTTAAACTTTTCTGGGTCAGTATATACAATTGAATCGAATTGAAAATGATGTCTTGGACACAGATACAGTTTATTTTCCAGATAAAATTGGATATATTGCCAAAATAGAAATATGTCATGATTAGCTCAACTTAATAAAAGGACACAATCAAAACTATTTTTGAATAAATTCGTTTTATTATTGTTTAGCTAGTTAGAAGGTGGTTGTTACTAAATTTAGATGGTTATTTAGTTGTCATTTTTTATTAATAAGTGATTATTTCCATAAATAATTATGGAATTTGTAAAGACATGATCATAATGAACATTAAAAAAATATATTTTTTTTATTTTTAATAAAAATGTATGCAAGATATACCCCATGAACTTCAAAAGTCCCTCTATTTTATATTGACTGCTGTTTTTGTGTAACGCTGCATAATGTTGATGCTTTAGCTGTAAAAACATTTAATTTAGCTAAAAACTGAGATCAGCCTCAGGTTGAATTAAACCAGATCTTATTTAACATTGTTTTAGATCTTAAAGCGACAGTTTGGTTTCTTTTAATATGAGGTTCTTATCAGTTGTCAGTGTGTTATTTACAATAGATGAAGCTAAGTAATGAACTGCTGTGGACAGGAACATGTGCACCTTTTTTTTTGGCTTTATTTGACAGGTTTAGTTGAGAATCAGACAGTAATGTAGGGAGAAGCCCTGCAGCAAAGGGCTGTGAGCTGGAATCGAATCCAGGCGGCTGCATGGGGGACTATAGCCCTGCAGCTGGCTCACCCTTAAACGGGGGCTATAGTTCCTGCCCCAGTGGCCTGGGTTCAAGTCCAGATCACAGCCCTTTGCTGCAGGTCTTCCCCCTACATTCCTGTCTGATTCTCAACCAAAATACCAGAAAAAATAACTTCAATAAACCCTGTTTAATCCTTTTCGCAGTGTTGTGTTTTACTCACCACCTGCTGGATGAGGGCGTGGTTGGTGGCGTTCATGCAGGAGCCCAGAGGATAAAAACATTCTCCATCACAGTAGTACGCCGAGTATCCGGTCGGAGCCAAAACCCAGTCCTGACATCAACAGAAACAAAAGTCATGAGGCAGAAACACTCACTGGAAAATAAAACTTTCATGTAATCTACAAAAGAAAACATCACAGCCGTCTAATCTGACATCAAATAAGAACCGATCTGGTGAGTTTTAATACAATAAGACATCACACAGTGAAGCAATTAAACATGTTACTAGTTGAAAAACTTGGTCACGAAATAAAATCAGGAGTTAAAACATCCTGTTTTGTATGATAGTGAAGAGTTGTTGCTTAATTCCACCACTAGAGGGAGTCAAACCTCAAATAAAAGATTCTATCAGGAGTAAATAGTCAAATACTGTTAATTTAACTGTTCATGTCTATATTTTTAGAAGTATTTAAGTGAGCAGATCCTATTGACAGTCTAAAATAACTATTAATGTATAACTACTGAAACTATAAATCTGTGACCACAGAATAAGAACATCAGCTATAATGTATTAAAGTTTTTTCATCACTTTTCACGACAGAATTCTAAACATCTATTAGTTGCCAATTATGAAATTAACTGATTATTTTTAAAATCACCTGTTAATCTATTTTTTAGGATAAAGTCTAAATTCTCTGCTTCCAGCTTCTTTTATATGGATATTTGTAGGTTTCTTTCCACCTCTGTGAAAGTAAAATGAATATTAAATAAGATGAAACCACTAATTCATGAACTAAACGACAATGAGAATAGCTGCTACCATGAAACTCCAGTCATTTCTTGATAATAATTGTTTAAAAAAGTCAAAGTTTTTGTATTTTCTACAGAATAAAAGTGAATATTTTATGTTTGAGTCTTTATGTAAACGTCAGTAATAATGTAAGAATGCAAATAATTCCAATTGGAGGACAAAATTAAATGTAAAACATCTTTTAGTTTTTAAAATGTCGTTACAAACCTAGATAATTTTGTTGAAGGTGTGGACTTTGACCAACTGTTTGTCTTTTCTGAAAACTGGAATAAAACCAAGTGGAACTAATAAAACCAGACTAATATAAATGAAGAAACTTTTGAAACTGACCTTCCAGCCGAGGTCACTGAAGCTGACGTAGAGTTCGTGTTTTTTACAGGGTTGACCTCCGTTGTTAGCAGGACTCCGATCTGGACAGAGAAAAACATTTAGTAAGATCAAATACTGATGAGATTCACAGGATAAGATTAAAACTATTCACTTGTCTAACTATATTTTGTGTATTTTAAGGTTTTACTACAGTTATTATCATACCAGTGAGGTCGGTTTCCTTATAATTTCATTTAATTTCATTCAAAATCTATGCAAGTTGTTCCTTTTTAGTCTTCTTAAAACAGATTTTAGAAGCTTAACTGGCTGCATAGATCGTTTCCACATCTTGAAAATGTTCCAAACTAACTTTTAAAGCCACAGTCTGTGTAAAGAACCAGAGTTTAATGCAAGTCTGTGGGGTCTTACTGTGGATGCTGGGCACCGGGAGGTCGTATTTGAGTTTCTTCTTGCGAGGATGAGGCTTGACGGCTCGCGGCGGCCGACAGGGAACCTGACTCTCCCTGAAGAAGGTCACCATGAAGGGCTGCTTGGAGCGAGGACCCCGACGACCCACCAACCCGATCCAGCCGGCAGACAGGGAGCGGTCTGCAGGGAGGTATTTCACATCACATGAAAACACTACTGAACACATAAGTGAGCCGAGAAACATCCACTTCGGTTTAGTTCGACTGCTGTTGTTCAGCTCAGAGTCTTGCTGTGTGGAATTTAGATCAGTTATTAATTAACTCTCTCTACTTAGTGTGAAAATAATGAAAGACACTGAACATTGTGCGATATAAAGTGAGCTTCAGTACGACAGTTTGGTTGAGTCCTACTGTTGATGTACTGCCACGACTTTTATGCATTCTTTATGTAAGGCAATGGTTCCCATTTAGTTGCATTTATTTTATTGATAGAGTGTGCTTTATTGTCCTCTAAATTACTCGACAGGGTGTCCCTGAAGTCTGGACACATAGGAAACCTCATTAACTATAATAATAATATGACTACTGTAGATAATAAGAGTTGAACTGGTACTCCTCAGTGGACATGAAAGACGGACATATGGAAAGATAGCCGATGAATTTAATGCCCGTCACTCAAGGAGGATTCCACTTGGCTTTTCCACGGTGGTGAAGGTGGTTAAAAAGTTCCGAGAAACAGGCAGCGTCATGGACAAACCCTGTTCTGGACGACCAAATGTATGAGCTGAAACCAAAGAACTGGTCATGGCTAAAATTCATGCCAGCCCTAAATCATCACTTCCCTAACCCTGTCTTTCGATATGTCCATCCTTCATGTCCACTGAGAGGCACCACTTCAGCTATTCTTCTTTCAACAAAGCCTGATTTAATCTGTGGAGGCAAAATAGAGTTAATGAGATTTCCTGTGTCAAGACTTTAGGCACGGCCTGTATTTTATTGCCACACTTGTCTCCTCTCTGCTTAGTGGAAACACAGATTAGATAAATGAATATTCAATGAATTTGTATCATGAGATGAAATAACTTTTGTGTTGCAAGATTTTTATTTTTTATTTTTAAATACAGTGCAAACAAAGGCCTTTTTTTGGCCAAATTTTAAATGATTTTAATAAAAAAAATTAGGATTTTCAGCTTAGATTTGGTCAACTTTCTAAAGGGACTAGCACATCACAAACACACGTAGCTCAAAGGCAACTTTAAAATCTGATTATTCTTACTGTTTTAGAGTTTCTGGTTTATATAAATTGTGGAATTCTGTGATTTTTTTAAAAAAATATAACCCACCAATGGGTTTTGGAGTTCAGAGGGCTGACATAAATCACTGTCGGTGAGTTTTGTGTTTGTGATGTCGTGTTGTGCTCCAGCAGTGAACCCACCTTCCTCGGTCTCCACATACAGTCTTATTCCCAGGTTGCTTCGAGGGTGGAGCAGCCAGTGGTTGGAGGCCGAGGTGACATCGAAGGCCAGCCAGCCCTCCTGACCTGCAGGAACCGACTGCATGTCCAGCAGCACCAGCTCTGGTTCTCTGTGGGCGGAAGAACGATGGAAACTTACACAAACTGCAAAAGATAATGATGCTGGTCCTTCATATTTAATGCAGCACTCCAGGACTTTTTAACAGGCATACTGTACTATGTTTCTTACGACATCCTGTAGTTTCTATTGAGATTTTTGCAACATACTATACTATGACTTTTTTTTTTTTTTTTTTACCATTTACTATACTATGATTTTTTTTTTTACCACATACTATACTATGACTTTTTTTACGACATTCTATACTATGACTTTTTTACGACATACTATACTATAGATTTTTTACAACATACTATACTAAGACTTTTATTTAACAATATACTATGACATTTTGTACAACGTACTATACCATGACTTTTTTTTGATGACATGCTATACTATGACATTTTCTTAGAACACACTACACTATGACTTTTTTAAACGACATTTCTTACCACATACTATGACTTTTAATGACATACTATGACGGGTTTTTTTTTTTTTGGACAATGTACTATGACTTTTTTTTTTCGAAATACTATACTATGAATTTTTTACGACATACGATACTATGACTTATTTAACAACATACTATGACATTTTTTTTACCACATACTACACTATGAAACTTTTTTATGACAGTTTTCTATGACTTTTATTTATTTATTTATTTATTAACTCACATAGTACGGTTACTATAGTAAATACCTATACACTGTCTTGCTATAGCGAATACCTTGTTATATTCTCTTGGTTTAGCAAGACACTCTCTTTGTATTTTGCTTTTCTCACTTCACTTTCCTGTCATTGTCTTATTCCGAATTTTTGACCTGTTGTCTGTCTGGTGTTTCCACAGAAGGGTACTGTTGTTGTTGCATAAAGCACTTTGTGTTACGTTCTATTTGTATTAAACATGCTTTTCAAAAGAAGTCTGATTGATTGAATTCAAAACTCGACTGTCGAGAAACATGACGGAGAGAACGAGATTACCAATAACAGCACTATACACACACTATACGATGACATTTATTACAACATACTATACTATGACTTTTTTTACAACATATACTATGAAATTTTCTGACCATATACTATACTATGACATACTAAGTAGTATACTATGGCGTTTTTTTGCGCCAAAATTCATGATGGTTTTTTTTACAAAGAAAACCTTTCTGGACCGTTTTTCACGGCCTCCTTTACATTATTTCATCATATGGCACGTTTTTACAACATGTTTGAAAAATGCCATTTTTTTTCGACATAGTATAGTAAGGCGTTTTTTTTGCGCCAAAATTCATGATGATTTTTTTTACAAAGAAAACCTTTCTGGAGCGTTTTTCACGGCCTCCTTTACATTATTTCATCATATGGCACGTTTTTACAACATGTTTGAAAAATGCCATTTTTTTTCGACATAGTATAGTAAGGCGTTTTTTTTGCGCCAAAATTCATGATGATTTTTTTTTCAAAGAAAACCTTTCTGGACCGTTTTTCACGCCCTCCTTTACATTATTTCATCATATGGCACGTTTTTACAACATGTTTGAAAAATGCCATTTTTTTTCGACATAGTATAGTAAGGCGTTTTTTTTGCGCCAAAATTCATGATGATTTTTTTTTCAATGAAAACCTTTCTGGAGTCTTTTTCACGGCCTACTTTACATTATTTCATCATATGGCACGTTTTTACAACATGTTTGAAAAATGCCATTTTTTTTCGACATAGTATAGTAAGGCGTTTTTTTTGCGCCAAAATTCATGATGATTTTTTTTTCAAAGAAAACCTTTCTGGACCGTTTTTCACGCCCTCCTTTACATTATTTCATCATATGGCACGTTTTTACAACATGTTTGAAAAATGCCATTTTTTTTCGACATAGTATAGTAAGGCGTTTTTTTTGCGCCAAAATTCATGATGATTTTTTTTTCAATGAAAACCTTTCTGGAGTCTTTTTCACGGCCTACTTTACATTATTTCATCATATGGCACGTTTTTACAACATGTTTGAAAAATGCCATTTTTTTTCGACATAGTATAGTAAGGCGTTTTTTTTGCGCCAAAATTCATGATGGTTTTTTTTACAAAGAAAACCTTTCTGGACCGTTTTTCACGCCCTCCTTTACATTATTTCATCATATGGCACGTTTTTACAACATGTTTGAAAAATGCCATTTTTTTTCGACATAGTATAGTAAGGCGTTTTTTTTGCGCCAAAATTCATGATGATTTTTTTTTCAAAGAAAACCTTTCTGGAGTCTTTTTCACGGCCTCCTTTACATTATTTCATCATATGGCACGTTTTTACAACATGTTTGAAAAATGCCATTTTTTTTCGACATAGTATAGTAAGGCGTTTTTTTTGCGCCAAAATTCATGATGATTTTTTTTTCAAAGAAAACCTTTCTGGAGCGTTTTTCACGCCCTCCTTTACATTATTTCATCATATGGCACGTTTTTACAACATGTTTGAAAAATGCCATTTTTTTTCGACATAGTATAGTAAGGCGTTTTTTTTGCGCCAAAATTCATGATGATTTTTTTTTCAATGAAAACCTTTCTGGAGTCTTTTTCACGGCCTACTTTACATTATTTCATCATATGGCACGTTTTTACAACATGTTTGAAAAATGCCATTTTTTTTCGACATAGTATAGTAAGGCGTTTTTTTTGCGCCAAAATTCATGATGGTTTTTTTTTCAAAGAAAACCTTTCTGGAGCGTTTTTCACGCCCTCCTTTACATTATTTCATCATATGGCACGTTTTTACAACATGTTTGAAAAATGACATTTTTTTTCGACATAGTATAGTAAGGCGTTTTTTTTGCGCCAAAATTCATGATGATTTTTTTTTCAAAGAAAACCTTTCTGGAGTCTTTTTCACGGCCTCCTTTACATTATTTCATCATATGGCACGTTTTTACAACATGTTTGAAAAATGGCATTTTTTTTCGACATAGTATAGTAAGGCGTTTTTTTTGCGCCAAAATTCATGATGATTTTTTTTTCAAAGAAAACCTTTCTGGAGTCTTTTTCACGGCCTATTTTACATTATTTCATCATATGGCACGTTTTTACAACATGTTTGAAAAATGCATTTTTTTTCGACATAGTATAGTAAGGCGTTTTTTTTGCGCCAAAATTCATGATGATTTTTTTTTCAAAGAAAACCTTTCTGGAGTGTTTTTCACGCCCTCCTTTACATTATTTCATCATATGGCACGTTTTTACAACATGTTTGAAAAATGGCATTTTTTTTCGACATAGTATAGTAAGGCGTTTTTTTTGCGCCAAAATTCATGATGATTTTTTTTACAAAGAAAACCTTTCTGGAGTGTTTTTCACGCCCTCCTTTACATTATTTCATCATATGGCACGTTTTTACAACATGTTTGAAAAATGGCATTTTTTTTCGACATAGTATAGTAAGGCGTTTTTTTTGCGCCAAAATTCATGATGGTTTTTTTTACAAAGAAAACCTTTCTGGAGCGTTTTTCACGCCCTCCTTTACATTATTTCATCATATGGCACGTTTTTACAACATGTTTGAAAAATGGCATTTTTTTTCGACATAGTATAGTAAGGCGTTTTTTTTGCGCCAAAATTCATGATGATTTTTTTTTCAAAGAAAACCTTTCTGGAGTGTTTTTCACGGCCTCCTTTACATTATTTCATCATATGGCACGTTTTTACAACATGTTTGAAAAATGCCATTTTTTTTCGACATAGTATAGTAAGGCGTTTTTTTTGCGCCAAAATTCATGATGATTTTTTTTTCAATGAAAACCTTTCTGGAGTGTTTTTCACGGCCTCCTTTACATTATTTCATCATATGGCACGTTTTTACAACATGTTTGAAAAATGGCATTTTTTTTCGACATAGTATAGTAAGGCGTTTTTTTTGCGCCAAAATTCATGATGATTTTTTTTTCAAAGAAAACCTTTCTGGAGTGTTTTTCACGCCCTCCTTTACATTATTTCATCATATGGCACGTTTTTACAACATGTTTGAAAAATGCCATTTTTTTTCGACATAGTATAGTAAGGCGTTTTTTTTGCGCCAAAATTCATGATGTTTTTTTTTACAAAGAAAACCTTTCTGGAGTGTTTTTCACGCCCTCCTTTACATTATTTCATCATATGGCACGTTTTTACAACATGTTTGAAAAATGCCATTTTTTTTCGACATAGTATAGTAAGGCGTTTTTTTTGCGCCAAAATTCATGATGATTTTTTTTTCAAAGAAAACCTTTCTGGAGTGTTTTTCACGCCCTCCTTTACATTATTTCATCATATGGCACGTTTTTACAACATGTTTGAAAAATGCCATTTTTTTTCGACATAGTATAGTAAGGCGTTTTTTTTGCGCCAAAATTCATGATGATTTTTTTTTCAAAGAAAACCTTTCTGGAGCGTTTTTCACGCCCTCCTTTACATTATTTCATCATATGGCACGTTTTTACAACATGTTTGAAAAATGCCATTTTTTTTCGACATAGTATAGTAAGGCGTTTTTTTTGCGCCAAAATTCATGATGATTTTTTTTTCAAAGAAAACCTTTCTGGAGTGTTTTTCACGGCCTCCTTTACATTATTTCATCATATGGCACGTTTTTACAACATGTTTGAAAAATGCCATTTTTTTTCGACATAGTATAGTAAGGCGTTTTTTTTGCGCCAAAATTCATGATGATTTTTTTTTCAAAGAAAACCTTTCTGGAGCGTTTTTCACGCCCTCCTTTACATTATTTCATCATATGGCACGTTTTTACAACATGTTTGAAAAATGCCATTTTTTTTCGACATAGTATAGTAAGGCGTTTTTTTTGCGCCAAAATTCATGATGATTTTTTTTTCAAAGAAAACCTTTCTGGAGCGTTTTTCACGCCCTCCTTTACATTATTTCATCATATGGCACGTTTTTACAACATGTTTGAAAAATGGCATTTTTTTTCGACATAGTATAGTAAGGCGTTTTTTTTGCGCCAAAATTCATGATGATTTTTTTTTCAAAGAAAACCTTTCTGGAGTCGTTTTTCACGCCCTCCTTTACATTATTTCATCATATGGCACGTTTTTACAACATGTTTGAAAAATGCCATTTTTTTTCGACATAGTATAGTAAGGCGTTTTTTTTGCGCCAAAATTCATGATGATTTTTTTTTCAAAGAAAACCTTTCTGGAGTCGTTTTTCACGCCCTCCTTTACATTATTTCATCATATGGCACGTTTTTACAACATGTTTGAAAAATGCCATTTTTTTTCGACATAGTATAGTAAGGCGTTTTTTTTGCGCCAAAATTCATGATGGTTTTTTTTACAAAGAAAACCTTTCTGGACCGTTTTTCACGCCCTCCTTTACATTATTTCATCATATGGCACGTTTTTACAACATGTTTGAAAAATGCCATTTTTTTTCGACATAGTATAGTAAGGCGTTTTTTTTGCGCCAAAATTCATGATGATTTTTTTTTCAAAGAAAACCTTTCTGGAGCGTTTTTCACGGCCTCCTTTACATTATTTCATCATATGGCACGTTTTTACAACATGTTTGAAAAATGCCATTTTTTTTCGACATAGTATAGTAAGGCGTTTTTTTTGCGCCAAAATTCATGATGATTTTTTTTTCAATGAAAACCTTTCTGGAGTCTTTTTCACGGCCTACTGTACATTATTTCATCATATGGCACGTTTTTACAACATGTTTGAAAAATGCCATTTTTTTTCGACATAGTATAGTAAGGCGTTTTTTTTGCGCCAAAATTCATGATGGATTTTTTGACAAAGAAATCCTTTCTGGACCGTTTTTCACGCCCTCCTTTACATTATTTCATCATATGGCACGTTTTTACAACATGTTTGAAAAATGCCATTTTTTTTCGACATAGTATAGTAAGGCGTTTTTTTTGCGCCAAAATTCATGATGATTTTTTTTACAAAGAAAACCTTTCTGGACCGTTTTTCACGCCCTCCTTTACATTATTTCATCATATGGCACGTTTTTACAACATGTTTGAAAAATGCCATTTTTTTTCGACATAGTATAGTAAGGCGTTTTTTTTGCGCCAAAATTCATGATGATTTTTTTTTCAAAGAAAACCTTTCTGGAGTGTTTTTCACGCCCTCCTTTACATTATTTCATCATATGGCACGTTTTTACAACATGTTTGAAAAATGGCATTTTTTTTCGACATAGTATAGTAAGGCGTTTTTTTTGCGCCAAAATTCATGATGATTTTTTTTTCAAAGAAAACCTTTCTGGAGTTTTTTCACGCCCTCCTTTACATTATTTCATCATATGGCACGTTTTTACAACATGTTTGAAAAATGCCATTTTTTTTCGACATAGTATAGTAAGGCGTTTTTTTTGCGCCAAAATTCATGATGGTTTTTTTTACAAAGAAAACCTTTCTGGACCGTTTTTCACGCCCTCCTTTACATTATTTCATCATATGGCACGTTTTTACAACATGTTTGAAAAATGCCATTTTTTTTCGACATAGTATAGTAAGGCGTTTTTTTTGCGCCAAAATTCATGATGGTTTTTTTTTACAAAGAAAACCTTTCTGGACCGTTTTTCACGCCCTCCTTTACATTATTTCATCATATGGCACGTTTTTACAACATGTTTGAAAAATGCCATTTTTTTTCGACATAGTATAGTAAGGCGTTTTTTTTGCGCCAAAATTCATGATTTTTTTTTTACAAAGAAAACCTTTCTGGACGTTTTTCACGCCCTCCTTTACATTATTTCATCATATGGCACGTTTTTACAACATGTTTGAAAAATGCCATTTTTTTTCGACATAGTATAGTAAGGCGTTTTTTTTGCGCCAAAATTCATGATGGTTTTTTTTTCAAAGAAAACCTTTCTGGACTGTTTTTCACGCCCTCCTTTACATTATTTCATCATATGGCACGTTTTTACAACATGTTTGAAAAATGCCATTTTTTTTCGACATAGTATAGTAAGGCGTTTTTTTTGCGCCAAAATTCATGATTTTTTTTTTACAAAGAAAACCTTTCTGGACCTTTTTTCACGCCCTCCTTTACATTATTTCATCATATGGCACGTTTTTACAACATGTTTGAAAAATGCCATTTTTTTTCGACATAGTATAGTAAGGCGTTTTTTTTGCGCCAAAATTCATGATGGTTTTTTTTACAAAGAAAACCTTTCTGGACCGTTTTTCACGCCCTCCTTTACATTATTTCATCATATGGCACGTTTTTACAACATGTTTGAAAAATGCCATTTTTTTTCGACATAGTATAGTAAGGCGTTTTTTTTGCGCCAAAATTCATGATGATTTTTTTTTCAAAGAAAACCTTTCTGGAGTCTTTTTCACGGCCTCCTTTACATTATTTCATCATATGGCACGTTTTTACAACATGTTTGAAAAATGGCATTTTTTTTCGACATAGTATAGTAAGGCGTTTTTTTTGCGCCAAAATTCATGATGGTTTTTTTTACAAAGAAAACCTTTCTGGACTGTTTTTCACGCCCTCCTTTACATTATTTCATCATATGGCACGTTTTTACAACATGTTTGAAAAATGCCATTTTTTTTCGACATAGTATAGTAAGGCGTTTTTTTTGCGCCAAAATTCATGATGGTTTTTTTTACAAAGAAAACCTTTCTGGACCGTTTTTCACGCCCTCCTTTACATTATTTCATCATATGGCACGTTTTTACAACATGTTTGAAAAATGGCATTTTTTTTCGACATAGTATAGTAAGGCGTTTTTTTTGCGCCAAAATTCATGATGATTTTTTTTTACAAAGAAAACCTTTCTGGAGTGTTTTTCACGCCCTCCTTTACATTATTTCATCATATGGCACGTTTTTACAACATGTTTGAAAAATGGCATTTTTTTTCGACATAGTATAGTAAGGCGTTTTTTTTGCGCCAAAATTCATGATGATTTTTTTTTACAAAGAAAACCTTTCTGGACCGTTTTTCACGCCCTCCTTTACATTATTTCATCATATGGCACGTTTTTACAACATGTTTGAAAAATGCCATTTTTTTTCGACATAGTATAGTAAGGCGTTTTTTTTGCGCCAAAATTCATGATGTTTTTTTTTCAATGAAAACCTTTCTGGAGTGTTTTTCACGCCCTCCTTTACATTATTTCATCATATGGCACGTTTTTACAACATGTTTGAAAAATGCCATTTTTTTTCGACATAGTATAGTAAGGCGTTTTTTTTGCGCCAAAATTCATGATGATTTTTTTTACAAAGAAAACCTTTCTGGACCGTTTTTCACGCCCTCCTTTACATTATTTCATCATATGGCACGTTTTTACAACATGTTTGAAAAATGCCATTTTTTTTCGACATAGTATAGTAAGGCGTTTTTTTTGCGCCAAAATTCATGATGATTTTTTTTTCAAAGAAAACCTTTCTGGACCGTTTTTCACGCCCTCCTTTACATTATTTCATCATATGGCACGTTTTTACAACATGTTTGAAAAATGCCATTTTTTTTCGACATAGTATAGTAAGGCGTTTTTTTTGCGCCAAAATTCATGATGATTTTTTTTTCAAAGAAAACCTTTCTGGACCGTTTTTCACGCCCTCCTTTACATTATTTCATCATATGGCACGTTTTTACAACATGTTTGAAAAATGCCATTTTTTTTCGACATAGTATAGTAAGGCGTTTTTTTTGCGCCAAAATTCATGATGATTTTTTTTACAAAGAAAACCTTTCTGGAGTCGTTTTTCACGCCCTCCTTTACATTATTTCATCATATGGCACGTTTTTACAACATGTTTGAAAAATGCCATTTTTTTTCGACATAGTATAGTAAGGCGTTTTTTTTGCGCCAAAATTCATGATGGTTTTTTTTTACAAAGAAAACCTTTCTGGACGTTTTTCACGCCCTCCTTTACATTATTTCATCATATGGCACGTTTTTACAACATGTTTGAAAAATGCCATTTTTTTTCGACATAGTATAGTAAGGCGTTTTTTTTGCGCCAAAATTCATGATGATTTTTTTTTCAAAGAAAACCTTTCTGGAGTCGTTTTTCACGGCCTCCTTTACATTATTTCATCATATGGCACGTTTTTACAACATGTTTGAAAAATGCCATTTTTTTTCGACATAGTATAGTAAGGCGTTTTTTTTGCGCCAAAATTCATGATGATTTTTTTTTCAATGAAAACCTTTCTGGAGTCGTTTTTCACGGCCTCCTTTACATTATTTCATCATATGGCACGTTTTTACAACATGTTTGAAAAATGCCATTTTTTTTCGACATAGTATAGTAAGGCGTTTTTTTTGCGCCAAAATTCATGATGGTTTTTTTTACAAAGAAAACCTTTCTGGACTGTTTTTCACGCCCTCCTTTACATTATTTCATCATATGGCACGTTTTTACAACATGTTTGAAAAATGCCATTTTTTTTCGACATAGTATAGTAAGGCGTTTTTTTTGCGCCAAAATTCATGATGATTTTTTTTACAAAGAAAACCTTTCTGGACCGTTTTTCACGCCCTCCTTTACATTATTTCATCATATGGCACGTTTTTACAACATGTTTGAAAAATGCCATTTTTTTTCGACATAGTATAGTAAGGCGTTTTTTTTGCGCCAAAATTCATGATGGTTTTTTTTACAAAGAAAACCTTTCTGGACTGTTTTTCACGCCCTCCTTTACATTATTTCATCATATGGCACGTTTTTACAACATGTTTGAAAAATGCCATTTTTTTTCGACATAGTATAGTAAGGCGTTTTTTTTGCGCCAAAATTCATGATGTTTTTTTTTACAAAGAAAACCTTTCTGGACCGTTTTTCACGCCCTCCTTTACATTATTTCATCATATGGCACGTTTTTACAACATGTTTGAAAAATGCCATTTTTTTTCGACATAGTATAGTAAGGCGTTTTTTTTGCGCCAAAATTCATGATGTTTTTTTTTACAAAGAAAACCTTTCTGGACTGTTTTTCACGCCCTCCTTTACATTATTTCATCATATGGCACGTTTTTACAACATGTTTGAAAAATGGCATTTTTTTTCGACATAGTATAGTAAGGCGTTTTTTTTGCGCCAAAATTCATGATGTTTTTTTTTCAAAGAAAACCTTTCTGGAGTCGTTTTTCACGCCCTCCTTTACATTATTTCATCATATGGCACGTTTTTACAACATGTTTGAAAAATGGCATTTTTTTTCGACATAGTATAGTAAGGCGTTTTTTTTGCGCCAAAATTCATGATGATTTTTTTTTCAAAGAAAACCTTTCTGGAGTGTTTTTCACGCCCTCCTTTACATTATTTCATCATATGGCACGTTTTTACAACATGTTTGAAAAATGGCATTTTTTTTCGACATAGTATAGTAAGGCGTTTTTTTTGCGCCAAAATTCATGATGATTTTTTTTTCAAAGAAAACCTTTCTGGACTGTTTTTCACGCCCTCCTTTACATTATTTCATCATATGGCACGTTTTTACAACATGTTTGAAAAATGGCATTTTTTTTCGACATAGTATAGTAAGGCGTTTTTTTTGCGCCAAAATTCATGATGTTTTTTTTTACAAAGAAAACCTTTCTGGAGTGTTTTTCACGCCCTCCTTTACATTATTTCATCATATGGCACGTTTTTACAACATGTTTGAAAAATGCCATTTTTTTTCGACATAGTATAGTAAGGCGTTTTTTTTGCGCCAAAATTCATGATGGTTTTTTTTACAAAGAAAACCTTTCTGGACCGTTTTTCACGCCCTCCTTTACATTATTTCATCATATGGCACGTTTTTACAACATGTTTGAAAAATGCCATTTTTTTTCGACATAGTATAGTAAGGCGTTTTTTTTGCGCCAAAATTCATGATGGTTTTTTTTACAAAGAAAACCTTTCTGGACGTTTTTCACGCCCTCCTTTACATTATTTCATCATATGGCACGTTTTTACAACATGTTTGAAAAATGCCATTTTTTTTCGACATAGTATAGTAAGGCGTTTTTTTTGCGCCAAAATTCATGATGTTTTTTTTTACAAAGAAAACCTTTCTGGACCGTTTTTCACGCCCTCCTTTACATTATTTCATCATATGGCACGTTTTTACAACATGTTTGAAAAATGCCATTTTTTTTCGACATAGTATAGTAAGGCGTTTTTTTTGCGCCAAAATTCATGATGATTTTTTTTTCAAAGAAAACCTTTCTGGAGTGTTTTTCACGCCCTCCTTTACATTATTTCATCATATGGCACGTTTTTACAACATGTTTGAAAAATGCCATTTTTTTTCGACATAGTATAGTAAGGCGTTTTTTTTGCGCCAAAATTCATGATGTTTTTTTTTACAAAGAAAACCTTTCTGGACCGTTTTTCACGCCCTCCTTTACATTATTTCATCATATGGCACGTTTTTACAACATGTTTGAAAAATGCCATTTTTTTTCGACATAGTATAGTAAGGCGTTTTTTTTGCGCCAAAATTCATGATGATTTTTTTTTCAAAGAAAACCTTTCTGGAGTCGTTTTTCACGGCCTCCTTTACATTATTTCATCATATGGCACGTTTTTACAACATGTTTGAAAAATGGCATTTTTTTTCGACATAGTATAGTAAGGCGTTTTTTTTGCGCCAAAATTCATGATGATTTTTTTTTCAAAGAAAACCTTTCTGGAGTCGTTTTTCACGCCCTCCTTTACATTATTTCATCATATGGCACGTTTTTACAACATGTTTGAAAAATGCCATTTTTTTTCGACATAGTATAGTAAGGCGTTTTTTTTGCGCCAAAATTCATGATGGTTTTTTTTTACAAAGAAAACCTTTCTGGACTGTTTTTCACGCCCTCCTTTACATTATTTCATCATATGGCACGTTTTTACAACATGTTTGAAAAATGCCATTTTTTTTCGACATAGTATAGTAAGGCGTTTTTTTTGCGCCAAAATTCATGATGATTTTTTTTACAAAGAAAACCTTTCTGGACTGTTTTTCACGCCCTCCTTTACATTATTTCATCATATGGCACGTTTTTACAACATGTTTGAAAAATGCCATTTTTTTTCGACATAGTATAGTAAGGCGTTTTTTTTGCGCCAAAATTCATGATGGTTTTTTTTTACAAAGAAAACCTTTCTGGACTGTTTTTCACGCCCTCCTTTACATTATTTCATCATATGGCACGTTTTTACAACATGTTTGAAAAATGCCATTTTTTTTCGACATAGTATAGTAAGGCGTTTTTTTTGCGCCAAAATTCATGATGATTTTTTTTTCAAAGAAAACCTTTCTGGAGTCTTTTTCACGGCCTCCTTTACATTATTTCATCATATGGCACGTTTTTACAACATGTTTGAAAAATGCCATTTTTTTTCGACATAGTATAGTAAGGCGTTTTTTTTGCGCCAAAATTCATGATGGTTTTTTTTACAAAGAAAACCTTTCTGGACTGTTTTTCACGCCCTCCTTTACATTATTTCATCATATGGCACGTTTTTACAACATGTTTGAAAAATGCCATTTTTTTTCGACATAGTATAGTAAGGCGTTTTTTTTTGCGCCAAAATTCATGATGATTTTTTTTTCAAAGAAAACCTTTCTGGAGTCTTTTTCACGGCCTCCTTTACATTATTTCATCATATGGCACGTTTTTACAACATGTTTGAAAAATGCCATTTTTTTTCGACATAGTATAGTAAGGCGTTTTTTTTGCGCCAAAATTCATGATGGTTTTTTTTACAAAGAAAACCTTTCTGGACCGTTTTTCACGCCCTCCTTTACATTATTTCATCATATGGCACGTTTTTACAACATGTTTGAAAAATGCCATTTTTTTTCGACATAGTATAGTAAGGCGTTTTTTTTGCGCCAAAATTCATGATGGTTTTTTTTACAAAGAAAACCTTTCTGGACTGTTTTTCACGCCCTCCTTTACATTATTTCATCATATGGCACGTTTTTACAACATGTTTGAAAAATGCCATTTTTTTTCGACATAGTATAGTAAGGCGTTTTTTTTGCGCCAAAATTCATGATGGTTTTTTTTACAAAGAAAACCTTTCTGGACGTTTTTCACGCCTCCTTTACATTATTTCATCATATGGCACGTTTTTACAACATGTTTGAAAAATGCCATTTTTTTTCGACATAGTATAGTAAGGCGTTTTTTTTGCGCCAAAATTCATTATGGTTTTTTTTACAACGAAAACCTTTCTGGACTGTTTTTCACGCCCTCCTTTACATTATTTCATCATATGGCACGTTTTTACAACATGTTTGAAAAATGCCATTTTTTTTCGACATAGTATAGTAAGGCGTTTTTTTGCGCCAAAATTCATGATTTTTTTTTCAATGAAAACCTTTCTGGAGTCTTTTTCACGGCCTATTTTACATTATTTCATCATATGGCACGTTTTTACAACATGTTTGAAAAATGCCATTTTTTTTCGACATAGTATAGTAAGGCGTTTTTTTTGCGCCAAAATTCATGATGATTTTTTTTACAAAGAAAACCTTTCTGGACCGTTTTTCACGCCCTCCTTTACATTATTTCATCATATGGCACGTTTTTACAACATGTTTGAAAAATGCCATTTTTTTTCGACATAGTATAGTAAGGCGTTTTTTTTGCGCCAAAATTCATGATGGTTTTTTTTACAACGAAAACCTTTCTGGACTGTTTTTCACGCCCTCCTTTACATTATTTCATCATATGGCACGTTTTTACAACATGTTTGAAAAATGCCATTTTTTTTCGACATAGTATAGTAAGGCGTTTTTTTTGCGCCAAAATTCATGATGATTTTTTTTTACAAAGAAAACCTTTCTGGACTGTTTTTCACGCCCTCCTTTACATTATTTCATCATATGGCACGTTTTTACAACATGTTTGAAAAATGGCATTTTGTTTCGACATAGTATAGTAAGGCGTTTTTTTTGCGCCAAAATTCATTATGGTTTTTTTTACAACGAAAACCTTTCTGGACTGTTTTTCACGCCCTCCTTTACATTATTTCATCATATGGCACGTTTTTACAACATGTTTGAAAAATGCCATTTTTTTTCGACATAGTATAGTAAGGCGTTTTTTTTGCGCCAAAATTCATGATGGTTTTTTTTACAAAGAAAACCTTTCTGGACCGTTTTTCACGCCCTCCTTTACATTATTTCATCATATGGCACGTTTTTACAACATGTTTGAAAAATGCCATTTTTTTTCGACATAGTATAGTAAGGCGTTTTTTTTGCGCCAAAATTCATGATGGTTTTTTTTACAAAGAAAACCTTTCTGAACCGTTTTTCACGCCCTCCTTTACATTATTTCATCATATGGCACGTTTTTACAACATGTTTGAAAAATGCCATTTTTTTTCGACATAGTATAGTAAGGCGTTTTTTTTGCGCCAAAATTCATGATGATTTTTTTTTCAAAGAAAACCTTTCTGGACCGTTTTTCACGCCCTCCTTTACATTATTTCATCATATGGCACGTTTTTACAACATGTTTGAAAAATGCCATTTTTTTTCGACAGTATAGTAAGGCGTTTTTTTTGCGCCAAAATTCATGATGGTTTTTTTTACAAAGAAAACCTTGCTGGACTGTTTTTCATGCCCTCCTTTACATTATTTCATCATATGGCACGTTTTTACAACATGTTTGAAAAATGCCATTTTTTTTCGACATAGTATAGTAAGGCGTTTTTTTGGCGCCAAAATTCATGATGGTTTTTTTTACAAAGAAAACCTTTCTGGACCGTTTTTCACGCCCTCCTTTACATTATTTCATCATATGGCACGTTTTTACAACATGTTTGAAAAATGCCATTTTTTTTCGACATAGTATAGTAAGGCGTTTTGTTTGCGCCAAAATTCATGATGTTTTTTTTTTCAATGAAAACCTTTCTGGAGTCTTTTTCACGGCCTATTTTACATTATTTCATCATATGGCACGTTTTTACAACATGTTTGAAAAATGCCATTTTTTTTCGACATAGTATAGTAAGGCGTTTTTTTTGCGCCAAAATTCATGATGGTTTTTTTTTCAATGAAATCCTTTCTGGAGTCTTTTTCATGGCCTATTTTACATTATTTCATCATATGGCACGTTTTTACAACATGTTTGAAAAATGGCATTTTTTTTCGACATAGTATAGTAAGGCGTTTTTTTTGCGCCAAAATTCATGATGATTTTTTTTTCAATGAAAACCTTTCTGGAGTCTTTTTCACGGCGTATTTTACAATATTTCATCATATGGCACGTTTTTACAACATGTTTGAAAAATGCCATATTTTTTTCGACATAGTATAGTAAGGCGTTTTTTTGGCGCCAAAATTCATGATGGTTTTTTTTACAAAGAAAACCTTTCTGGACCGTTTTTCACGCCCTCCTTTACATTATTTCATCATATGGCACGTTTTTACAACATGTTTGAAAAATGCCATTTTTTTTCGACATAGTATAGTAAGGCGTTTTTTTTGCGCCAAAATTCATGATTTTTTTTTCAAAGAAAACCTTTCTGGAGTCTTTTTCACGGCCTATTTTACATTATTTCATCATATGGCACGTTTTTACAACATGTTTGAAAAATGCCATTTTTTTTCGACATAGTATAGTAAGGCGTTTTTTTTGCGCCAAAATTCATGATGATTTTTTTTTCAATGAAAACCTTTCTGGAGTCTTTTTCATGGCCTACTTTACATTATTTCATCATATGGCACGTTTTTACACATGTTTGAAAAATGCCATTTTTTTTCGACATAGTATAGTAAGGCGTTTTTTTTGCGCCAAAATTCATGATGGTTTTTTTTTTTTTACAAAGAAAACCTTTCTGGACCGTTTTTCACGCCCTCCTTTATATTATTTCATCATATGGCACGTTTTTACAACATGTTTGAAAAATGCCATTTTTTTTCGACATAGTATAGTAAGGCGTTTTTTTTTGCGCCAAAATTCATGATGGTTTTTTTTACAAAGAAAACCTTTCTGGACCGTTTTTCACGCCCTCCTTTACATTATTTCATCATATGGCACGTTTTTACAACATGTTTGAAAAATGCCATTTTTTTTCGACATAGTATAGTAAGGCGTTTTTTTTGCGCCAAAATTCATGATGTTTTTTTTTACAAAGAAAACCTTTCTGGACCGTTTTTCACGCCCTCCTTTACATTATTTCATCATATGGCACGTTTTTACAACATGTTTGAAAAATGCCATTTTTTTTCGACATAGTATAGTAAGGCGTTTTTTTTGCGCCAAAATTCATGATGATTTTTTTTTCAATGAAAACCTTTCTGGAGTCTTTTTCACGGCCTACTTTACATTATTTCATCATATGGCACGTTTTTACAACATGTTTGAAAAATGCCATTTTTTTTCGACATAGTATAGTAAGGCGTTTTTTTTGCGCCAAAATTCATGATGGTTTTTTTTACAAAGAAAACCTTTCTGGACCGTTTTTCACGCCCTCCTTTACATTATTTCATCATATGGCACGTTTTTACAACATGTTTGAAAAATGCCATTTTTTTTCGACATAGTATAGTAAGGCGTTTTTTTTGCGCCAAAATTCATGATGGTTTTTTTTACAAAGAAAACCTTTCTGGACCGTTTTTCACGCCCTCCTTTACATTATTTCATCATATGGCACGTTTTTACAACATGTTTGAAAAATGCCATTTTTTTTCGACATAGTATAGTAAGGCGTTTTTTTTGCGCCAAAATTCATGATGGTTTTTTTTACAAAGAAAACCTTTCTGGACCGTTTTTCACGCCCTCCTTTACATTATTTCATCATATGGCACGTTTTTACAACATGTTTGAAAAATGCCATTTTTTTTCGACATAGTATAGTAAGGCGTTTTTTTTGCGCCAAAATTCATGATGGTTTTTTTTACAAAGAAAACCTTTCTGGACCGTTTTTCACGCCCTCCTTTACATTATTTCATCATATGGCACGTTTTTACAACATGTTTGAAAAATGCCATTTTTTTTCGACATAGTATAGTAAGGCGTTTTTTTTGCGCCAAAATTCATGATGATTTTTTTTTCAATGAAAACCTTTCTGGAGTCTTTTTCATGGCCTATTTTACATTATTTCATCATATGGCACGTTTTTACAACATGTTTGAAAAATGGCATTTTTTTTCGACATAGTATAGTAAGGCGTTTTTTTTTGCGCCAAAATTCATTATGGTTTTTTTTACAACGAAAACCTTTCTGGACTGTTTTTCACGCCCTCCTTTACATTATTTCATCATATGGCACGTTTTTACAACATGTTTGAAAAATGCCATTTTTTTTCGACATAGTATAGTAAGGCGTTTTTTTTGCGCCAAAATTCATGATGATTTTTTTTTCAATGAAAACCTTTCTGGAGTCTTTTTCATGGCCTATTTTACATTATTTCATCATATGGCACGTTTTTACAACATGTTTGAAAAATGGCATTTTTTTTCGACATAGTATAGTAAGGCGTTTTTTTTGCGCCAAAATTCATGATGGTTTTTTTTACAACGAAAACCTTTCTGGACTGTTTTTCACGCCCTCCTTTACATTATTTCATCATATGGCACGTTTTTACAACATGTTTGAAAAATGCCATTTTTTTTCGACATAGTATAGTAAGGCGTTTTTTTTGCGCCAAAATTCATGATGGTTTTTTTTACAAAGAAAACCTTTCTGGACCGTTTTTCACGCCCTCCTTTACATTATTTCATCATATGGCACGTTTTTACAACATGTTTGAAAAATGCCATTTTTTTTCGACATAGTATAGTAAGGCGTTTTTTTTGCGCCAAAATTCATGATGGTTTTTTTTACAAAGAAAACCTTTCTGAACCGTTTTTCACGCCCTCCTTTACATTATTTCATCATATGGCACGTTTTTACAACATGTTTGAAAAATGCCATTTTTTTTCGACATAGTATAGTAAGGCGTTTTTTTTGCGCCAAAATTCATGATGTTTTTTTTTTACAAAGAAAACCTTTCTGGACCGTTTTTCACGCCCTCCTTTACATTATTTCATCATATGGCACGTTTTTACAACATGTTTGAAAAATGCCATTTTTTTTCGACATAGTATAGTAAGGCGTTTTTTTTGCGCCAAAATTCATGATGGTTTTTTTTACAAAGAAAACCTTTCTGGACCGTTTTTCACGCCCTCCTTTACATTATTTCATCATATGGCACGTTTTTACAACATGTTTGAAAAATGCCATTTTTTTTCGACATAGTATAGTAAGGCGTTTTTGTTACGCCAAAATTCATGATGATTTTTTTTTCAATGAAAACCTTTCTGGAGTCTTTTTCATGGCCTATTTTACATTATTTCATCATATGGCACGTTTTTACAACATGTTTGAAAAATGGCATTTTTTTTCGACATAGTATAGTAAGGCGTTTTTTTTGCGCCAAAATTCATGATGGTTTTTTTTACAACGAAAACCTTTCTGGACTGTTTTTCACGCCCTCCTTTACATTATTTCATCATATGGCACGTTTTTACAACATGTTTGAAAAATGCCATTTTTTTTCGACATAGTATAGTAAGGCGTTTTTTTTGCGCCAAAATTCATGATGATTTTTTTTTCAATGAAATCCTTTCTGGAGTCTTTTTCACGGCCTATTTTACATTATTTCATCATATGGCACGTTTTTACAACATGTTTGAAAAATGGCATTTTTTTTCGACATAGTATAGTAAGGCGTTTTTTTTGCGCCAAAATTCATTATGGTTTTTTTTACAACGAAAACCTTTCTGGACTGTTTTTCACGCCCTCCTTTACATTATTTCATCATATGGCACGTTTTTACAACATGTTTGAAAAATGCCATTTTTTTTCGACATAGTATAGTAAGGCGTTTTTTTTGCGCCAAAATTCATGATGGTTTTTTTTACAAAGAAAACCTTTCTGGACCGTTTTTCACGCCCTCCTTTACATTATTTCATCATATGGCACGTTTTTACAACATGTTTGAAAAATGCCATTTTTTTTCGACATAGTATAGTAAGGCGTTTTTTTTGCGCCAAAATTCATGATGGTTTTTTTTTACAAAGAAAACCTTTCTGGACCGTTTTTCACGCCCTCCTTTACATTATTTCATCATATGGCACGTTTTTACAACATGTTTGAAAAATGCCATTTTTTTTCGACATAGTATAGTAAGGCGTTTTTTTTGCGCCAAAATTCATGATGTTTTTTTTTACAAAGAAAACCTTTCTGGACCGTTTTTCACGCCCTCCTTTACATTATTTCATCATATGGCACGTTTTTACAACATGTTTGAAAAATGCCATTTTTTTTCGACATAGTATAGTAAGGCGTTTTTTTGCGCCAAAATTCATGATTTTTTTTTCAATGAAAACCTTTCTGGACCGTTTTTCACGCCCTCCTTTACATTATTTCATCATATGGCACGTTTTTACAACATGTTTGAAAAATGCCATTTTTTTTCGACATAGTATAGTAAGGCGTTTTTTTTGCGCCAAAATTCATGATGGTTTTTTTTACAAAGAAAACCTTTCTGGACCGTTTTTCACGCCCTCCTTTACATTATTTCATCATATGGCACGTTTTTACAACATGTTTGAAAAATGCCATTTTTTTTCGACATAGTATAGTAAGGCGTTTTTTTTGCGCCAAAATTCATGATGGTTTTTTTTACAAAGAAAACCTTTCTGGACCGTTTTTCACGCCCTCCTTTACATTATTTCATCATATGGCACGTTTTTACAACATGTTTGAAAAATGCCATTTTTTTTCGACATAGTATAGTAAGGCGTTTTTTTTGCGCCAAAATTCATGATGTTTTTTTTTACAAAGAAAACCTTTCTGGACCGTTTTTCACGCCCTCCTTTACATTATTTCATCATATGGCACGTTTTTACAACATGTTTGAAAAATGCCATTTTTTTTCGACATAGTATAGTAAGGCGTTTTTTTGCGCCAAAATTCATGATTTTTTTTCAATGAAAACCTTTCTGGAGTCTTTTTCACGGCCGATTTTACATTATTTCATCATATGGCACGTTTTTACAACATGTTTGAAAAATGCCATTTTTTTTCGACATAGTATAGTAAGGCGTTTTTTTTGCGCCAAAATTCATGATGATTTTTTTTACAAAGAAAACCTTTCTGGACCGTTTTTCACGCCCTCCTTTACATTATTTCATCATATGGCACGTTTTTACAACATGTTTGAAAAATGGCATTTTTTTTCGACATAGTATAGTAAGGCGTTTTTTTTGCGCCAAAATTCATTATGGTTTTTTTTACAACGAAAACCTTTCTGGACTGTTTTTCACGCCCTCCTTTACATTATTTCATCATATGGCACGTTTTTACAACATGTTTGAAAAATGCCATTTTTTTTCGACATAGTATAGTAAGGCGTTTTTTTTGCGCCAAAATTCATGATGATTTTTTTTTACAAAGAAAACCTTTCTGGACCGTTTTTCACGCCCTCCTTTACATTATTTCATCATATGGCACGTTTTTACAACATGTTTGAAAAATGGCATTTTTTTTCGACATAGTATAGTAAGGCGTTTTTTTTGCGCCAAAATTCATTATGGTTTTTTTTACAACGAAAACCTTTCTGGACTGTTTTTCACGCCCTCCTTTACATTATTTCATCATATGGCACGTTTTTACAACATGTTTGAAAAATGCCATTTTTTTTCGACATAGTATAGTAAGGCGTTTTTTTTGCGCCAAAATTCATGATGGTTTTTTTTACAAAGAAAACCTTTCTGGACCGTTTTTCACGCCCTCCTTTACATTATTTCATCATATGGCACGTTTTTACAACATGTTTGAAAAATGCCATTTTTTTTCGACATAGTATAGTAAGGCGTTTTTTTTGCGCCAAAATTCATGATGGTTTTTTTTACAAAGAAAACCTTTCTGAACCGTTTTTCACGCCCTCCTTTACATTATTTCATCATATGGCACGTTTTTACAACATGTTTGAAAAATGCCATTTTTTTTCGACATAGTATAGTAAGGCGTTTTTTTTGCGCCAAAATTCATGATGATTTTTTTTTCAAAGAAAACCTTTCTGGACCGTTTTTCACGCCCTCCTTTACATTATTTCATCATATGGCACGTTTTTACAACATGTTTGAAAAATGCCATTTTTTTTCGACATAGTATAGTAAGGCGTTTTTTTTGCGCCAAAATTCATGATGGTTTTTTTTACAAAGAAAACCTTTCTGGACTGTTTTTCACGCCCTCCTTTACATTATTTCATCATATGGCACGTTTTTACAACATGTTTGAAAAATGCCATTTTTTTTCGACATAGTATAGTAAGGCGTTTTTTTGGCGCCAAAATTCATGATGGTTTTTTTTACAAAGAAAACCTTTCTGGACCGTTTTTCACGCCCTCCTTTACATTATTTCATCATATGGCACGTTTTTACAACATGTTTGAAAAATGCCATTTTTTTTCGACATAGTATAGTAAGGCGTTTTTTTTGCGCCAAAATTCATGATGATTTTTTTTTCAATGAAAACCTTTCTGGAGTCTTTTTCACGGCCTACTTTACATTATTTCATCATATGGCACGT
Source organism: Amphiprion clarkii (assembly GCA_027123335.1). Taxonomy (NCBI): domain Eukaryota; kingdom Metazoa; phylum Chordata; class Actinopteri; family Pomacentridae; genus Amphiprion; species Amphiprion clarkii. The sequence goes on along the minus strand of CM049580.1, from coordinate 5,869,900 downwards.
TTTTACAACATGTTTGAAAAATGCCATTTTTTTTCGACATAGTATAGTAAGGCGTTTTTTTTGCGCCAAAATTCATGATGGTTTTTTTTTCAATGAAAACCTTTCTGGAGTCTTTTTCACGGCCTATTTTACATTATTTCATCATATGGCACGTTTTTACAACATGTTTGAAAAATGGCATTTTTTTTCGACATAGTATAGTAAGGCGTTTTTTTTGCGCCAAAATTCATGATGATTTTTTTTTCAATGAAAACCTTTCTGGAGTCTTTTTCACGGCCTATTTTACATTATTTCATCATATGGCACGTTTTTACAACATGTTTGAAAAATGCCATTTTTTTTCGACATAGTATAGTAAGGCGTTTTTTTGGCGCCAAAATTCATGATGGTTTTTTTTACAAAGAAAACCTTTCTGGACCGTTTTTCACGCCCTCCTTTACATTATTTCATCATATGGCACGTTTTTACAACATGTTTGAAAAATGCCATTTTTTTTCGACATAGTATAGTAAGGCGTTTTTTTTGCGCCAAAATTCATGATGTTTTTTTTTCAAAGAAAACCTTTCTGGAGTCTTTTTCACGGCCTACTTTACATTATTTCATCATATGGCACGTTTTTACAACATGTTTGAAAAATGCCATTTTTTTTCGACATAGTATAGTAAGGCGTTTTTTTTGCGCCAAAATTCATGATGATTTTTTTTTCAATGAAAACCTTTCTGGAGTCTTTTTCACGGCCTACTTTACATTATTTCATCATATGGCACGTTTTTACAACATGTTTGAAAAATGCCATTTTTTTTCGACATAGTATAGTAAGGCGTTTTTTTTGCGCCAAAATTCATGATGGTTTTTTTTTTACAAAGAAAACCTTTCTGGACCGTTTTTCACGCCCTCCTTTACATTATTTCATCATATGGCACGTTTTTACAACATGTTTGAAAAATGCCATTTTTTTTCGACATAGTATAGTAAGGCGTTTTTTTTGCGCCAAAATTCATGATGTTTTTTTTTTACAAAGAAAACCTTTCTGGACCGTTTTTCACGCCCTCCTTTACATTATTTCATCATATGGCACGTTTTTACAACATGTTTGAAAAATGCCATTTTTTTCGACATAGTATAGTAAGGCGTTTTTTTGCGCCAAAATTCATGATTTTTTTTTCAATGAAAACCTTTCTGGAGTCTTTTTCACGGCCTATTTTACATTATTTCATCATATGGCACGTTTTTACAACATGTTTGAAAAATGCCATTTTTTTTCGACATAGTATAGTAAGGCGTTTTTTTTGCGCCAAAATTCATGATTTTTTTTTCAATGAAATCCTTTCTGGAGTCTTTTTCATGGCCTACTTTACATTATTTCATCATATGGCACGTTTTTACAACATGTTTGAAAAATGCCATTTTTTTTCGACATAGTATAGTAAGGCGTTTTTTTTGCGCCAAAATTCATTATGGTTTTTTTTACAAAGAAAACCTTTCTGGACTGTTTTTCACGCCCTCCTTTACATTATTTCATCATATGGCACGTTTTTACAACATGTTTGAAAAATGCCATTTTTTTTCGACATAGTATAGTAAGGCGTTTTTTTTGCGCCAAAATTCATGATGGTTTTTTTTACAAAGAAAACCTTTCTGGACCGTTTTTCACGCCCTCCTTTACATTATTTCATCATATGGCACGTTTTTACAACATGTTTGAAAAATGCCATTTTTTTTCGACATAGTATAGTAAGGCGTTTTTTTTGCGCCAAAATTCATGATGGTTTTTTTTTACAAAGAAAACCTTTCTGGACCGTTTTTCACGCCCTCCTTTACATTATTTCATCATATGGCACGTTTTTACAACATGTTTGAAAAATGCCATTTTTTTTCGACATAGTATAGTAAGGCGTTTTTTTTGCGCCAAAATTCATGATGGTTTTTTTTACAAAGAAAACCTTTCTGGACTGTTTTTCACGCCCTCCTTTACATTATTTCATCATATGGCACGTTTTTACAACATGTTTGAAAAATGCCATTTTTTTTCGACATAGTATAGTAAGGCGTTTTTTTTGCGCCAAAATTCATGATGTTTTTTTTTTACAAAGAAAACCTTTCTGGACCGTTTTTCACGCCCTCCTTTACATTATTTCATCATATGGCACGTTTTTACAACATGTTTGAAAAATGCCATTTTTTTTCGACATAGTATAGTAAGGCGTTTTTTTGCGCCAAAATTCATGATGATTTTTTTTTCAATGAAAACCTTTCTGGAGTCTTTTTCACGGCCTATTTTACATTATTTCATCATATGGCACGTTTTTACAACATGTTTGAAAAATGCCATTTTTTTTCGACATAGTATAGTAAGGCGTTTTTTTTGCGCCAAAATTCATGATGATTTTTTTTTCAAAGAAAACCTTTCTGGAGTGTTTTTCACGCCCTCCTTTACATTATTTCATCATATGGCACGTTTTTACAACATGTTTGAAAAATGCCATTTTTTTTCGACATAGTATAGTAAGGCGTTTTTTTTGCGCCAAAATTCATGATGGTTTTTTTTTCAAAGAAAACCTTTCTGGAGTGTTTTTCACGCCCTCCTTTACATTATTTCATCATATGGCACGTTTTTACAACATGTTTGAAAAATGCCATTTTTTTTCGACATAGTATAGTAAGGCGTTTTTTTTGCGCCAAAATTCATGATGGTTTTTTTTTCAAAGAAAACCTTTCTGGAGTGTTTTTCACGCCCTCCTTTACATTATTTCATCATATGGCACGTTTTTACAACATGTTTGAAAAATGCCATTTTTTTTCGACATAGTATAGTAAGGCGTTTTTTTTGCGCCAAAATTCATGATGATTTTTTTTTCAAAGAAAACCTTTCTGGAGTGTTTTTCACGCCCTCCTTTACATTATTTCATCATATGGCACGTTTTTACAACATGTTTGAAAAATGCCATTTTTTTTCGACATAGTATAGTAAGGCGTTTTTTTTGCGCCAAAATTCATGATGATTTTTTTTTCAAAGAAAACCTTTCTGGAGTGTTTTTCACGGCCTCCTTTACATTATTTCATCATATGGCACGTTTTTACAACATGTTTGAAAAATGGCATTTTTTTTCGACATAGTATAGTAAGGCGTTTTTTTTGCGCCAAAATTCATGATGATTTTTTTTTCAAAGAAAACCTTTCTGGAGTGTTTTTCACGCCCTCCTTTACATTATTTCATCATATGGCACGTTTTTACAACATGTTTGAAAAATGCCATTTTTTTTCGACATAGTATAGTAAGGCGTTTTTTTTGCGCCAAAATTCATGATGATTTTTTTTTCAAAGAAAACCTTTCTGGAGTGTTTTTCACGCCCTCCTTTACATTATTTCATCATATGGCACGTTTTTACAACATGTTTGAAAAATGCCATTTTTTTTCGACATAGTATAGTAAGGCGTTTTTTTTGCGCCAAAATTCATGATGATTTTTTTTTCAAAGAAAACCTTTCTGGAGTGTTTTTCACGCCCTCCTTTACATTATTTCATCATATGGCACGTTTTTACAACATGTTTGAAAAATGCCATTTTTTTTCGACATAGTATAGTAAGGCGTTTTTTTTGCGCCAAAATTCATGATGATTTTTTTTTCAAAGAAAACCTTTCTGGAGTGTTTTTCACGCCCTCCTTTACATTATTTCATCATATGGCACGTTTTTACAACATGTTTGAAAAATGCCATTTTTTTTCGACATAGTATAGTAAGGCGTTTTTTTTGCGCCAAAATTCATGATGATTTTTTTTTCAAAGAAAACCTTTCTGGAGTGTTTTTCACGCCCTCCTTTACATTATTTCATCATATGGCACGTTTTTACAACATGTTTGAAAAATGCCATTTTTTTTCGACATAGTATAGTAAGGCGTTTTTTTTG
>CM049580.1:5848211-5858827 GCA_027123335.1 Amphiprion clarkii | reverse complement strand
CCAGAAAAAACTGTCTAACATATAAAAAGGCAGAAAAAATAAGCAGTTTTGGGGAATATAAAGTTTTTGTCAAGGCTATTTGCATGTTTCAATTTAAAATGCAAGTAATCGTTCCCTCTCAGATTGTTTTATTTAAAGGATTTTTGAAGATCAAAGAGTGGAAAAATTATCTTAAATATAAAAAGGCAGAAAAATGAGGTTTTGTTGAGACCGAGGAGGAAGTTGGTGCTACGAGAGGCCAGAAGTGCAAACTGGAGAGTCAATCTGTGGAGTTTCTTTTTCCTTCTGCAGCCTCTAAAAGTGAATAATATTTACTCAGGTTGCAAAACAATACTTACATGTGAGCAGTTGTCCGAGAATATATCCTGACTTGAAGCAGCAGCTCCCATGACTGACTGACTGACTGACTGACTGACCTCTTATTATTGAGTATTGATAACACCTGGGTCATTTCAGACCCACCAGCGCCTGCTCAATAAAGCATATATGATATAACATGGAGCAGGCCTGAAGGACAATTTCTCCCGCAGAAAGATAACATGTAAAAGTGACCCATATTCATTTTCCTGACATGGAAAATGAATATGGGTCATTTTTGACTCTGTATCGGGGTCAAAGGGTTCATCCACTGCGGATGTTTGGACACCTGAGACTTTTTTTCGCTTTGCTGGTGCAGCACAATTACACTGGGATGTGCTGAGGTGGATGGAACAACAATCTCTGACTATTCATCTTCAAAACAAGCTTTATTAGTCAGATTTAGTTTGTCCTCATTTTCTCACCTGTTGATTAAAACTTCTGTATAAAAATGTATTAGAATCAGAGTTTTCCTTCAATAAAATGAACATATTTAACTCAGATTACTTGCTCTCACTTGGCTAATGTGAATTTTTACCAAACAATCTCAATTCAAGGTCCACTTACCAGGTCTTCTGGGAGGTCTTAGCCACAGCACACAGTTTTGATTATAGGATAAATAAGCCAAACAGAAAAAGTGATTGTTGACTTTGCTGACGTCGCTGTAAACTATATCCATTAATGAACACTGTGTGGTCCAAAGCTCAGAAACAAACTTGTAAATGGACTCTGAGCTGACAGTTTTTAAAGTCATTAATTGACTTTTCATATTATTCATTACTGCATGAGCAAAACGGTTTCATTTACAATACTGTTCAACAGTCTGGGCTCACTTAGGAATGTCCTTATTGTTGAAAGAAAATCAGTTTATTTTCAATGAAGATAGCATGAAATGAATGATAAATCCAGTGTAGACATTGTTAATGTGGTAAATGACTATTCTACCTGGAAACAGCTGATTTTTAATGGAATATCTCCATAGAGGTACAGAGGAACATTTCCAGCAACCATCACTCCTGTGTTCTAATGCTACATTGTGTTAGCTAATGGTGTTGAAAGGCTCATTGATGATTAGAAAACCTTTGTGCAGTTATGTTAGCACATGGATAAAAGTGGGAGTTTTCATGGAAAACATGGAATTATCTGGATGATCCCCGACTTCTGAACAGTAGTGACAGTTTTTCAGCTAGAAACTAAAGAACCTTGTTGTTTCTGTGTGAACAATCAATGCATCAATACTTAAATGTAAATAGAAAGTGTCACTAAAACAGTCAACGCAAATGGTAAATGGAAAAAAATAATTAAATATCAGCATGTCTGTAAAACAACAAAACTTTAACTCCACAGCAGCTAGCAGGAGAGGCGTCATGACAAATATTCAGTATAAATCATGCAACTGTGGCATGATATCAATGTGGCATCAATGTCAGAATGTTTTCTGTCATATCAGTGAGGCAGAGGTGTAAACCCTGAAATGTTCTGCTCTTTTGGTTCAAACTTATCTGTTTCAATCTGTGTGACTTTTAAAGACTCTCGTGTTCATGTTGTAGTGTGTAAAAAAAAACTCACGTTCTGCTCTTCATGTTTCATCTGAATTTTCTGCTAGAATCTCTGAAACTGAAAATATTTACAGAGCACTGAACACAAACATGCAGAGGTTTGAGTCCTGCTGAACAAATTGTGTGTTTGTAGGAAGTAATCTTTGTCTTCAGTTACTCAGATAGCATAAAATACCACAGATACATTCTCCTCTTGTATGATTTCACTTTAAGTATCAAGTTTTAATCTGTATATGTAACAGTAAAAACAAGGAATGCCCCATTTTGTACAATAATGGCTTCAATAATGCTGACACCACACACAGATTCCAGAGAAAAATGCAATTAAATATGAGGTAGTAAACGAAACCTTGAGACAAATTCCAAATGAAGAAGAAAGCAGTCTGAAAGAAACATTTCTCATTGAGAAAACCTGCTAAATAACAAAATTGTGTTAATCAATTTAGCATGTAGATATATAAATGAGGACCAAATAAAACTTAAATTTACAAACCCACTAAAACAGCTGCAGAGACTAGAGACCATTTACAGACCATCAGAGATCTGAACTTCTGGCTGACATGTCAGAAGGCCGAGACAGAAATCCTGCCTGAACTGTGTTTAACCAAAATCTGCTCCATTTGAATCATTTGATGAACTCGACTGACAAAAAGAGAATCAGTGTTGATAATTCATTAACTCAAACACAAGGCTCTGTGTAGCTACATTAACAAGAAGAGCAGTGATTCCTCTCCACAAAACATCTGCTGACACATCTGGACAGCAGCATCACCTCTGACATGTCATTCATTCACTCAGAGGAAGATTCACCTCGACAGTCAAACTTCTGATGGAACATTTACCAAGAGAAAAAACACAAATTGCATTTAATGGCAACATGTAGACAGAAATTAACCATAGATGCTGATAAACTGGAAAAAATGATGATCCGAGGCACAACGATCAGCAATATCTTTCAGAGAGACTTTGTACTTCGCCTGGTTTTGTAGATTAAAACCACAGACTGAGATTTGTTGATGATAATTTCATGTTTTGGTTTTTATCATCATCCTCCATTCTTACTGGTCTTCTGTTGAGACAGTTGAACAAACGGAGAAATAATGAAGCCGTTATTTTTCATAAATTGCAGTCTGTCACCTTTCACTTCATACCACACATCCAGATCACTGTTCTGTAGTTCCAATCAATCAGGAAACAAACATTTTCAGTATAAAGCATCACAGGACGACTACACGTCTACATGTTTCTGAATGTCTGCTGACACCACAGTCATCTCTCTCTCTCTCTCTCTCTCTCTCTCACACACTCTCTCTCTCTCTCTCTCTCTCTATATATATATATATATATATATATATATATACATACGTGTGTTCAGTTTAGTGAGGTGCGTTTATGTGGCAATCTACTCACCTTCTTAGGGTCTAGATCTTCAGCTGATGAAGACGAAGTGTCAGAAGCTAAAAAACTAAATTCAATGTGAAAAGGAGAATTTTGTTGTGAGACAAAACTTGTTTAGTGATCAAGTTGTTAGAACTGATGTTAAAAAATCCTCATAAAAGTAGTTCAATAGTAGAAAATAAACTTGAAATATGTACAATAGTTACTGCTCGTACGACTGAAGCCCGAAATACAGAAGACAGCATTACAGAGGAGTTATTCATTCAGAATATATGAAAGGACAGCAATAAAAGCATCGATGTGCAGTTCTAGTATAAAACATTTCAACTGTCAAATAAATATCTAATATTTTGACTTTGCAAACATGAAATGTATAAAGATTTGACAGCACTGACATCAAAAAACTGGAAATGTTGATGGATGTTAGACCTAAAATGGTCTTAAATATGGCTAAATGCTTGTGTTGTTCCTCACCGCTAGATTCTCTTCTCCAGATGACAACTGCAGCGATGCAGGCTGTCAGGACCAACAGTCCTCCAATAACACCAACAGCAACAACAGGGAACCCTGAAGAACCTGGACCCAGAACCAGACATCCACCCTGTTTATCTCACTGTTGAACCTCTTCATGGTCAGATTCTGTTCAACACAACTTCTGTCATTTGAGCATTTAAAGAAAATCATGAAGTAGACAGATTGTGTGTTTTAGTGAATATTCAGAGTTTGTTTTATCACAAAAGCAGCACTGAAGCTTATAACGTTTTTTTTTTTTTTTAAATAAAAAATACTGGCCTTGTCATGACCTCCACCTCTTTTGCTTAACTGGCAGCCCTCCCTCTTTTCTCATGTGTGTGTTTGTGGGTGTGCGTTTTTGTGTGAGCGCGTGTGTCTCCTCCGCTCAAATCAGGCAATCAGCTGACTGAGGACACCTGCGATGGGGAATGGTTCACCTGATCTTCAGTTCTCCTCCTGCCGTAAAAAGAGGCTTCTCCCACTATTCAACGCTGGACCGTTGCACTATACAGTGTTAGTCACCCTCACCAGCCTGGTATGATTCTGTAATGATTGCTTCGTCCAAATCTAACGCTCTGTTTCCTTGTATAGTTCGCCCGGCCATTCCCCGTCGTCTTTCCAGCTCCTACCTGGTCCTTCGTTCCTCAGCCGGCCATCCGTTCCAGCTTCTCCCCTCCTGATTCCACTCGCCCTGGATAGCCGCGGATACGAACACCAGACATCACCGCAAGTCTCAGGTCGCCCTCCTAACCACATTCAGTTTATTCCCAGCCGAACTTACCTGGTTATTGCTCTTCTTGTCCTGCGCTAGCAGCGTCGCTTTCTGTTAGGTTGTTTAGCCTTTGCTCAGCAGTTTTTAGTTTAGTTAGTTTTCTGTATGGACTTTGGTCATGACTGTGGTCCTGTAATCAACATAGTTTAAAGGTGTTTAGTTTAGTCCTGTGTCCTTTTGTCTAGTTTCTTGCCTGTTTAGTCAAGGAATGGCTAATATTGGTTACATTCCTGGTTATGATCAGCAACTGAGTTTTCCAGTCTCAAGTGTGTACTTGTATTCTGGTTTAAATTACCAACTGGGGTCTGTGAGTGTTCTTTTGAAAACCGTACTGTAAATAAAGCAGTTAAAATAAGCCAAGCTGTCCTGTCTCTCTGTCTACGTCTGGATCTTTGCACAACTGTGACAGGCCTGCTGAAAACTGGTTTACAATATTGTACATAATTTTAAAGGTTGCTGCAAACTGTGATTGTACCTGCATGATGGAAAATCATGAATAGGGAATAAACTATCACAGGGGTCTTAAAGCTTTAACAAATAAATACGCTCTGTATTACAAACACCACATAAAGATAAAATATCGGCATCAAATCTAAGTTGTTCACAGATCAGAATCCCGTCAGCAGCAGAAATCTCAGCAAGCAAATATAAAGGCAAAAAAACATTGACATTCTAAAGATAAATTCATCCCAACAAAGACAACAGAACATGAGTTTTATAGCAGCTGTGAAGCAGCAACACAAAGGAATGAAGAAAGTGAGAGTCGTATCATGAATGAAGAAGATGTTGGTATGTATGACTTTGAATGAGAACACTAAAGTACAGAGATATATCGTGGTAAATATAACGTTAATTTGAAGAGATCATTGAGGAACTGGCAAGAGAACCGTATTTCTACTCAACCGAACTACAGTGGATAGCAGTTTCAGTGTCTTTTTTTTTTTTAATGGATACTTCCAGTAAAAGAAACTGACTACATGAGTGCATGATTAATGAATGAACTCTCATGATTAGGTTATAGATTCCAGTATATTGCAAGTATACTGAAAGTTTAATTTCATCAGATTTCAGTCTTACCTTCAATGGGAAAGCTTTTTCTTTTGCCCAGTTTTGTGACGAGGACATCTTTGACACCAGACATCTGAAACGCACAGTCGTATTTCTCCCAGTCTTCAGGAGCGATTGATGAAATGTTCAGGTCAACACTCATCTGGAAGGTTCCATCATGGTTGGGGAGGATCTCTCCTTTGTCCATGTCCTCATGAAGCTCCTCTCCATCTTTCCTCCAGAACAAGTCGGCTCTGTGGGGGTAGAAACCGGTAGCGAGGCAGGTGACCGGAGAGGAGGGAGTCTTCTGGAGGAGAGACACTGATGGAAGCTCTGAGGACAGAAGACAAAGACAGCTCATAGTTTCTGTATGGACTCATGTCAACACTAATGTAGTTTAAATGGCAAGTGTATTTAAGAAAAGAGAAGAAAGACAAATGAAGAGATGTGAAGCAGAAGTGAGAGAAAGGTTAGAAAATCTGTTAAGACAGTAAAAAAGACAGGAAAAACAGAATAAGAGTGGTGATAAATATGTTAGCGAGTGACAGAGGCAAAACGGAGAAAAAGGACAGACTGTAAACTGAGACAGTGGATTAATCCTTATAATGTAAAACTACAGAACAAATTAAGACAAATGAGCATTTTATCAAAGACATTAAATCAGGTCATGTGATTTTACCTTTCCTCATCAGGGAGATCCTCCCATAGTTCACATAATTCTTCAGCCACTCAAGACAGTCCTGGGTGTGGTAGTACTTCCAGTACGATGTTCGACCTTGGTCATTGTCCCACCTGTGTTTGGTGAGGACAGCCTGTGGTTTTGCAGCAACCCATGTCTCCGTCTTCAGATCAAATGATATCCAGTCTTCTCCATCATAACCAAACTGATGAAACCCATATGTCTCATTTGTCTCATCATCCCATTCACAGCCGTACATAATCTGGTAAATGTGGACACCTGAGAGACACATAGACTGCAGTAAATAAAAGTGAGATCAAACCAGTCTTCTGTTAACAGTTTATATCACATATTTACCACAAAGACACACTGACCAACACATTTCTAACCAGTTCATCTGCTGTTATCGCCTCCTAAAGATAATCATCATCCGAACAGTGTGAACATCTCAGACTGAGACGGAGTCTGCTGAGGAACACTAGGATCCAAACACACTAACACACAGTTCATGTCCACTGTTGAAGGAGCTGGAACTTGTTGGTAAACTGACTGATTAATTTACTAATTGTTTCAGAATTGTACATGTTCATTAGTGCATCAGCAGCCAAAGTCCATTTGATCTATTGTGTTTACTTGCTTTGGGAATTACAAGTTGGTCAGTAGAGTTTAAATCTGTGATCTTTAAGATACATTTTCCAAGTCGTCCTGTCACTGAGGTTTATTAAAACACACAGTTTCTACTCTCGTATGAAGACCAACCGAAGTAGCACATGTCTCATTTACAGAAACCATAAACTAATGTGAACATATCTGCTCTGTGTTCAGTAGAGTTATTCTGACCTAATCTAGAGGAGATAATGAAGAATTAATGTCAGTTCTTTACTGTGGGAGGAACAGAAACAGTATCAGTGCAGTATAGCCGCATAAATTAGTCTGTTTCAGTAATGAGTGTTTTAAGGATGACTGTGTTTCAATGTATGTGAAATATCTCAATAACAAACAGTGTGTGTGTTTGTGTTTGAGGTGAACGTGTGTTTAATACTTTGGGAAAAAAAAGTATTTTTAAAAAACTGTCAAAAAAAAAGTGAAACATAAACAAACCTCCAGTTTGGTTGAAGCGCTGCTTTGCTGTTTCAATTTCGACTTTGGACCTATGCTGCGCACATATAAAGCGCTCAGTCTGCCACTGCCAGAACTCTGGATTCTCTGCTATGACGTCTTTCATCCAGTCCTGTCTGGGAACTGCTGTACTGATGTTGCTGTCAAAGTACATCATCTGCACATCGTCAACCTCCCCAAATACCACAAACTCATGGAAGTTGGGGATTCCAGAAGACCCAGTGTAGAAAAACTTCATAGAGTGAGTCACTGGGAGAGAAAGTTAATGTGTCAGAATTACAGCTTCATAAATCAATGATCAATTTATTATTCTGTTGAACATGGAACAGAAGACAACTACATTACTTTACAAATATTCTAAGAATCTGTTACACAGCCTATAGATAAACACATAAACTGATGTCCAGTTTAGATTATTTAACATTTTTGTTAAATACAGCGGTCTCTCACTATATCACAGTTCACTTCTCGAGGTCTTGCTGTATCGCGGATTTTTTGATTGGGTTTGGTTCCACGGATGTTTCGCTATATCACGGAATTTTGCAGTACAAATGTTTTTCTGCAGTTGTTTTTATGGCCACTTGCATTGCAAAGTGACATTAGAAAACACATACTTGCTTCCTATGCACTATATAACCACCAGATGCTTTTATTTTGACACAGACTGTGGTATAAATGTGGCAGGAAGTCATCAAACACACTACACTTCACACTCACGGTCCTGACAGCATAACACTTAAGCAAACTAACTAGGCTGACTAAATCACAAAAACAAAATAAAACACAAATACTACTAACACTGGAACACTAACAAAGACCACAATAATGACATTTAAACCCCCAACACCCTGAACTTCCATGGCGCATTGCAGCACAATAGTTCAGTCAGCGCTGCTATTGCTACATTATTTTAATAATTTTCATTGTAAAATAAGCATTTTGTAGCCTAAAAATTGAAAACGATATAAAAAATATGTTTAAAAAATAAATTACAATTACAATATGGTCACTACTTCGTGGATTTTCGTCTATCGAGGGAGGGTCTGGAACGTAACCCCCGCGATAGACTACGGACCACTGTAATCATTTTTTCTGAAATAATATACTTTTCTGAAAACAAATATTAAACCAGCCAAATAGTTGATCGTCTAGTATACAGTTAGGGTGACATTTATTAGTCATTAATAGATAACACTCTTTTGATTGTATTAGAAAGAAACCACAAAACTCGGTCAAAATAATACATGATTTAAACATTACTTTGTATTTTCAACGAGTTACTGTGTGTGATTATATCCTGCCCCATAAAGGGCGCGTCTATTACTAAAGCTTATGATGACTGGGTTTGCTCTTCTTGTGGTTTTGAAAAACAAGGTATATTTAAATAACTTCTAATACAATAGTCACGATTGCTACCATTAAAATAACGACTTCACAATGATAATGTGATTTCCATCTGTTCAGTTTGGAATATCTGCAGTTAATAACTTCTTTTTTTAATATAAGAAGCGTGGCTGTAAGGGGAGCATGTATACTCTGTTTAGGAAGTTCCATCTTGCTATTTAAAAGATATACTATTATTATTATTATTATTATTATTATTATTATTATTATTATTATTATTATTATTATTATTATTATTATTATTATTATTATTATTATTATTATTATTATGTGTGTGTTGTGAGTTGGACTTGTGCGCTGCGTAATCATTTTTGCATTTTGGCCAGAAACTGCTTGGACCACTTCGTTCTTAAAAGGAGAGAATGTTAAGCTAATACGGATCAATAAATCAAGAACATCCTAGAAGTTCCGTAAAATGAGTCATCACAGACAACCAAAGAGCCTTAAATTCACATTTCCATAAAGACACAAAGCTTTTTTGTTGAGAACTGATTTAAATAAAAATAAAAACAGAAATAACTCACCTGCCGTCACTCCGCCTATTCCCAGAAGTAACATTAAAATGAGGGTCTTCATTTTCTTCTGTTGGATCTAAATCTTCATATCTGTCAGTCTGTCCAGATAAAAACTCAAGTGTCCTGATCGAGTGTCGGAGCTGAAATGAGGAGAAGACATGGAGGGTTTCAATGTCCTCCATCTGAACCAATGAGAATTTATTCTGGGCGTCAGTGACACTTAAATCCAGGTGAAACTCACTACCTGAGGTTATAACTGAAAGTGAAAGTAAAATCTGCTTATTTTCACCAGTTGAAGATAATGGAAGAGCTGGGGGCCTTATTTGGAGTTTCTTTACTTTGTAGCCAATGACAGGAGTATTTAATCCTCAGACTGGTCATAGTAGTTTTTCTAATGTGATATGAAGTACAGAAATGTATTAATTATCTGGGAGGTCAGTAAACTACAATTATACAGATTTACACTGGAGCTTGTATGATGAACTAATATCTTATCCCTTTGTCCTATTATTTATGACTTCACTGAGATTTAAAACATTTCTAATGAGAAATGTCAAGGTGTGGTTTCACAGTTGTTCAGAGTTTCTGTTGTGAGCTCCTCCTTCCAGTAATTCAAACCTCCACATCTTCAGAGTGAACTGTGGAGGACAGAAAGTGTGAAGAAGGTGTTTATTTTAAACAGACTGAGTGTATCATTTTGTCATGAAATGCGTTTGTGGGAATCATATATTCTCATATTCAGGGTTAGGGTTAGTAGGGTAAAGGGTTGGGGTTAGGATTAGGTTAGGGTTAGGGGAAGGGGAATGAGCCTGTCCCCCTGTGGGGACAGGAGGTGCACCGTCCTTCCTCCAAGGGGGTCTCCCTCCCCAGTCCCAGGCCCATCGGTTGCAGCCAGCCCACCTGCCGTAGGGGACCTCCGTCCAACCACCAGCAACCATCTTCTTCTTGTCTTGATTTCGCCTTTTTGTATTTATATATTTTTTATGTCTAGACGCTATAATCTATTTTTTAAATAAAATGAATTCTGTTTTAAATCAAATGAAATGTTTTTGAATTATTTATTTAAAAAAAAATAAAAAATTAAGAAGAAATAAAAACAATTCTCAAAAAAAGCAAGAGAAGGAAACCAATCAAAAGAAACACTCCAAATCAAAAATGTGTGCCTGTAGCGCTATGTTTTGACCGGTTTTTGAGTCTTCTTCAGGCCAGGCACATATTACAGTGTCTTGTCCAATCAGAATAAACCTATTGGT
>CM049580.1:5204683-5212183 GCA_027123335.1 Amphiprion clarkii | reverse complement strand
GGGGTGGGGGTGGGGGGGGGGGGGTGGGGGGGGGGGGTGGGGGGGGGGGTGGGTGGGGTGGGGGGGTGGTGGTGGGGGGGGGTGGGGGGGGGGGGGGGTGGGGTGGGGGGGTGGTGGGGGGGGGTGGGGGGGGGGGGGTGGTGGGGGTGGGGGGGGGGGGTGGGGGGGGGGTGGTGGGGTGGGGGTGGTGGGGGTGGGGGTGGGGGGGTGGGGGGGGGGGTGGTGGGGGTGGGGGGGGGGGGGGTGGGGGGGTGGGGGTGGGGGGGGGGTGTGGGGGGGGGGGGTGGGGGGGGTGGGGGGGGGGGGGGTGGGTGGGGGGTGGGGGGGGGGGGTGGGGGGGGGTGGGGTGGGGGGGGGGGGGGGTGGGGGGGGTGGGGGTGGGGGGGGTGGGGGTGTGGGGGGGGGTGGGGGGGGTGGGGGTGGGGGGGGGGGTGGGTGGGGGGGGGGGGGGGTGGGGGGGGGTGGGGGGGGGGTGGGGGGGGGGTGGGGGTGGGGGGGGGGTGGGGGTGGGTGGGGGTGGGGGGGGGGGGTGGGGGGGGGGGGGGTGGGGGTGGTTGGGGGGGGGGGGGGGGGTGGGGGTGGGGGGTGGGGGGGGGTGGGGTGGGGGGGGTTGGTGGGGGGTGGGGGGGGGTGGGGGGGGGTGGGGGGGGGTGGTGGGGGGGGGGGGTGGGGTGGGGGTGGTGGGGGGGGGTGGGGTGGGGGGGGGGGGGGGTGGGGGGGGGTGGGTGGGGGGGGTGGGTGGGGTGGGGGTGGGGGGGGGGGGTGGGGGGTGGGGTGGGGGGGTGGGGGGGGGTGGGGGTGGGGGGGGGGTGGGGGGGGTGGGGGGGTGGGGTGGGGGGGTGGGGGGGGGTGGTGGGGGGGGGGTGGGGGGGTGTGGGGGGGTGGGGGTGGGGGGGGGGTGGTGGGTGGGGGGGGTGTGGGGTGGGTGGGGGGTTGGTGGGGTGGGGGGGGTGGGTGGGGGTTGGGGGGGGGTTGGGGGTGGGGTGGGGGGTGGGTGGGGTGTGGTGTGGGGGGGTTTGGGGTGTGGGGGGGGGGGTTGGGTGGTTGGGTGGGGGGGGGGGGTGTAATGTTGTGATGTGGTGGGGGGGGGATGGGTGGTAAGGGTATGGGTGGTGATGGTAGAAGGGGTATGTGGGATGATGTGTGATAGGGTATTATGTGGGGTGTTTTGGATGGGGGGGATATGTGGGGTGTTAGGGGGGGTGAGAGTATAGTTGGATGTGTGGGGGATTGTTGTAGGAGTGGTGGGATAGGAAAAGGTAGTGTGGGAAAGTTTGTGGGATAGTGGGGTATTTATGGTGGTTTTTGAAGATGGGGGGGGAGTAGTGTGTGTAGGGTGGGTGGGGGGAGGGAGAATTTTGGATGGTGGTGTGGGGGGGATTTGGGGGGTTACGGGATGGGGGGGGGAAAAAAGAAGGGGATGTGGTGATGATGTGGAGAAGGGGGGTATTTTTATTTTTGGAAGGGGGGGATAGGGTGTGGTTGGGTGGAGGGTGGGGGTTGGTTTTGGATGGTGGGGGGTGGTGGGGAGTGTGGTAGGGATGGGTGGTGGAGGGATGAGAAGAAGTGTAGGGTGGTGATTAGTATATGGGGGATGATGTGAAGTTGTTTGGGATGGGGGGGAGGTATGTGTGTGTTGAGGGGGGGGGAGAATTTTGGATGGTGGTGGGGGGGGATTTGTTTTAAGGGAGGTGGGGGGGATATGAAGAAGGGTATGGTGGGATGATGTGGATAGGGGGTATTATGGGGGTTTTTGAGATGGGGGGGGAGTATGTGGTGTGTTGGAGGGGGGGGGAGAATTTTGGATGGTGTGGGGGGGGATTTGTTTTAAGGGAGGTGGGGGGGGATAGAAGAAGGGTATGGTGGGATGATGTGGATAGGGGGTATTATGGGGGTTTTTGAGATGGGGGGGAGTATGTGTGTGTTGGAGGGGGGGGGGAATTTTGGATGGTGTGGGGGGGGGATTTGTTTTAAGGAGGTGGGGGGGATAGAAGAAGGGTATGGTGGGATGATGTGGATATGGGGGTATTATGGGGGTTTTTGAGATGGGGGGGGAGTATGTGGTGTGTTGGAGGGGGGGGGAGAATTTTGGATGGTGGTGGGGGGGGATTTGTTTTAAGGGAGGGTGGGGGGGATAGAAGAAGGGTATGGTGGGATGATGTGGGATATGGGGTATTATGGGGGTTTTTGGATGGGGGGGGAGTATGTGTGTGGTTGAGGGGGGGGGGAGAATTTTGGATGTGGTGGGGGGGGGATTTGTTTTAAGGGAGGTGGGGGGGATAAAGAAGGGTATGGTGGGATGATGTGGGATAGGGGGTATTATGGGGGTTTTTGAGATGGGGGGGGAGTATGTGGTGTGTTGGAGGGGGGGGGGAGAATTTTGGATGGTGGTTGGGGGGGGATTTGTTTTAAGGGAGGTGGGGGGGATATGAAGAAGGGTATGGTGGGATGATGTGGGGATAGTGGGGTATTATGGGGGGTTTTTGGGATGGGGGGGGAGTATGTGGTGTGTTAGGGGGGGGGGGGAATTTTGGATGGTGTGGGGGGGGATTTTTTTAAGGGAGGGTGGGGGGATAGAAGAAGGGTATGGTGGGATGATGTGATATGGGGGTATTATGGGGGTTTTTGAGGGTGGGGGGGGTATGTGTGTGTTAGGGGGGGGGGAAATTTGGATGGTGGTGGGGGGGGATTTTTTAAGGAGTGGGGGGGATATAAGAAGGGTATGGTGGGATGATGTGGATAGGGGGTATTATGGGGGTTTTTGGGATGGGGGGGGAGTATGTGTGTGTTAGGGGGGGGGGAAATTTTGGATGTGGTGGGGGGGGATTTTTTTAAGGGAGGGTGGGGGGATAGAAGAAGGGTATGGTGGGATGATGTGGATAGGGGGTATTATGGGGTGTTTTGATGGGGGGGGAGTATGTGTGTGTTAGGGGGGGGGAGAATTTTGGGTGTGTGGGGGGGGATTTTTTTAAGGAGTGGGGGGGATAGAAGAAGGGTATGGTGGGATGATGTGATGGGGTATTATGGGGTTTTTGGATGGGGGGGGATATGTGGTGTGTTGGGGGGGGAGAATTTTGGATGTGTGGGGGGGGATTTTTTTAAGGAGTGGGGGGGATATAAGAAGGGTATGGTGGGATGATGTGGATGGGGGTATTATGGGGGTTTTGGGATGGGGGGGAGTATGTGGGTGTGTTGGAGGGGGGGGGGAATTTTGGATGGTGTGGGGGGGGATTGTTTTAAGGGAGTGGGGGGGATATAAGAAGGGTATGGTGGGATGTGTGGGGTGGGGGTAGTGGGGGTGTTGGTTAGGGGGGGTGGTGGTGTGTGTGGTGGGTGGGGGGGTGGGTGTGGGGTGTGGGGGGGGGGTGGTGGTGGGTGGTAGGGGGGGTGGGGGGGGGTGTAGGTGGGGGGTGGGAATGGGTGGGTGGGGGGTGTGGGGGGTGTGGTGTAGGGGGGGGGTGGTGTGTTGTTTTGGTGGGGGGGGGGTTTGGGGTGGGGGGGGGGGTGGGGTGGGATGGGGGGGTTGTGGGGGGTTGTGTTGGGGGGGTGGGGGTGTGGGTGTGGGGTGGGGGGGTGGTGATGGGGGTTGTTGGGGGGTGGTGGTGGGGGGGGGGTTGTTGGGGTGGTGTGGTGTGGTGTGGTGGGTTGGGGGTATGTGGGGGGGTGGTGATGGGGGGGTTGGGTGGTGTTTGTGTGTGGGGGGGTGGGGGGTGGGGGTGGGTGGGGTGTAGGGGTGGGGGTGTGGTGGGATGTAGTAGGAAAGTGGTGTGGTTGTGTGGTAGGGGTTTGGTGGTTGGGAGGTTGGTGGGCTTGAGGTGGATGGTTATGTTATTGAGTGTGAGATTTGTGGGGAAGATGTGGGGTAGTAGGTATAATTTGGAGTATAGGGTTAGGATTGAGGTATGATGGGGGGGGGGGATGGATTTGGGGGTGGGTGTGTGGGGGTTTAAGAAGAAAGGAGTGTATGAGATGATAGGATGATTAGGATATATAGAGTTTTTAGATAATGGAATTGGGGGGGATAGGGTATTGGTAGGAGATTGTTGGGAGTAGATGTGGAGGTTGTTTGTGGATAAAGAGGTGTTTAGGATGAGGAAGTGGTTATGTTTGTTAGAGGAGGAGGGGAGTTAGATAGTGAAGGAGAATGTATGAATATTATGATATGTAGTAAGTGGAGGGGAGGATAAGGGGAATGGATGGGGGGGGGTGATGGGGGGATTTTATAAGAGTTGTGGTGGGGGGTAGGGTGGATTTTTTAAAGGTTGTAGATTAGAGGTGTTTTGGATAGGTGTTGTAAGGTAAATGGGAGGGATAGAAAAAGTTTGTATGATGGTGAGGGGAGGTTGTGTTTATGTGATATTGGTGATTATGGGTTGTAAGGGGTGAGGGTGTTTTTGAGGTATTTGGAGTAATTGATTGAATGAGGTGATGTTTATGAGGTTTGGGTGGTTGAATGTGGAAAAGAAGGTAGATGTGTGATTTGGTTGTGGTTAGGTAGAAATGATATTTAGGGTGATTAGTGTGGGGTAGATGGTATGGTGAAGGGTGAGAGTTGATGGGGATGGTATTAAGGGGTTTTTGTGTGATTTTAGTTGTGGGGGGTGTTTTTTAGGGGAAAGTTTGGGTTTTGGTGGGGGGGGATTTTTTAGGGAGGGGGTGGGGGGGATATAAAAGGTATGGTGGGATGATGTGATTGGGGGTATTATGGGTTTTTGGGATGGGGGGGAGGGGGGTATGTGTGTGTTGAGGGGGGGGGGAAATTTTGGGTGTGTGGGGGGGATTTGGTTTTAAGGGGAGTGGGGGGATATAAAGAAGGGTATGGTGGGATGATGTGGGATATGGGGTATTATGGGGTTTTTGAGGATGGGGGGGGGGAAGATGTATTGTGTTTGTGGGGGGGGGGAGAATTTTGGGTTGTGGGGGGGGATATTTTTTTAAGGTGGGGGGTGTTTAAAGGTTAGGTGTGAGATGGTGGGGATAGGGGGTGGTATTATGGGTTTTGAGTATGGGGGGGGAGGAGGGTATGTGGTTTGAGGGGGATATTTTTGGAGGGGGGGGGGGGGATGTGTTTAGTATGGGGGGATTGTATATATAGGTTGGGTGGATGTATGTGATTGGTGGTTGGGGGTTTAGGGAGGGAGGGTGTGGTGGGTATGGAAGAATGGGGTATGTGGTATGATGTGGGGGGAGATGGGTGGTATTATGGGTGGGGGGGGTGTAGAGGTGGTTGGGGGAGGGGATATGTGGTGGTGGGGTGTGGTAGGGGGGCGTGGTGGTTGGAAGGGTTTGGGTGGGTGTGGGGGGGGGTATTTGTTTTAAGGGAGGGTGGGGGGTTGATGAATGGGTGAGGGTATGGTGGTATGATGGTTGTGAGAGGGGGGTATATGGGGTTTTGATATGGGGGGAGAGTGGTTTGGTTGAGGGGGGGTGGGAAATTTTGTGGTGTGGGGGGATTTGTTGTAAGGAGGTGGGGGGGATATGAAGATGGGATGTGGTATGTTGTGGGGATATGGGGTATGTATGGGGGGTTTTGGATGGGGGGGGAGGGGGTAGTGGTGAGTTGAGGGGGGGGGGGGGGGGAGTTTGGGTGGTTGGGGGGGGGTTTGTAAGGGATTGGGGGGTTATGAAGAAGGGTATTGTGGTGTGGGGTGGGGTGTGGGTTTGTTGGGGTGTTGGGTGTGGGTTGGGTTTTTGGTTTGTGGGTTGTGGTGTGGGTGTTTGTGGTTGGTGGGGTGGTTTTGGTGGGTGTTGTGTGGGGGTGGGGTGGTGTTGGGGTTGGGGGTGGTTTTGGGGTGGGGGTGGTGGGTTGTTTGGTGGGGGTTGTTGGGGTGTGGGTGGGGGGGTGTGTGGTGGGTGTGTTTGGTGGTGGGGGGGGTGGTTGTGTGGGTGTGTGGTTGTGGTTTGTGTGTGGTTGGGGTGGTTTGGTGGGTTGGTGTTTGGGTGGTTGTGTTGTTGGGGTGGTGGTTGGGGTGTTGTGGTTGTGTTTGGTTTGGGGTGGTGTTTTGTGTGGGGGTGGTTGGGGTTGGTGGGTTTGGTGGGGGTGTGTGGTGGGTGGTGTTGTGGTGGGTGGTTGGGTGGGGTTGGTGTGGGGGTTGTGGTGTTGTTGGTGTTGGGTTGGTGGGTGTGGGGGGTGGTTGGGGTGGTGGGGTTGGGTGTGGGTGTGTGGGGGGTGGTGGGGTGGTGTGGGGGTGTGGGGTGGTGGTGGGTGGGGTTGGTGTGGGGGTGGTGTGGGTGGTGGGGTTGGGTGGGTGGTGGGGTGGGGGTGGGGTGGTGTGGGGGGGTGGGTGTTGGGGTGTGGGGGGTGGGGGTGGGTGTTGGGGGTGGGGGTGGTGGGTGGTGGGTGTGGGGGGTGGTGGTGGGGTGGGGGGTGGGTGGTTGGGGGGTGGGGTTGGTGGTGGGGGGGTGTGTGGGGTGGGGGGTGTGGGGTGGGGGTGGGGTGTGTGGTGGGGTGGGGGGGTGGTGTGGGGTGGTGGGTGGGTGGGTGGGGGTGTGGTGGGGGTGGTGTTGGGTGGGGTGGTGGGGTGGTGTGGGGTGGGGTGGGTGGTGGGGGGTGTGGGTGGGTGGTTGGGGGTGGGGTGGGGTGGGGGGGTTGGGTGGTGGTGGGGGGTGGTGGGGTGGTGGGGTGTGGTGGGGGGTGTGGTGGGGGTGGGTGGTGTGTGGGTGGTGTGGGTGGGGGTGGTGGGGTGGTGGGGGGTGTGGTGGTGTGTGGGGTGGGGGGGGGTGGGTGTGGGGTTGGGGTGTGGGGGGTGGGGTGGGGTGGGGGGTGGTTGGGGGGGGTGGGGTGGGGGTGGTGTGGGTGTTGGGGGGTGGGTGTGGTGGGGGTGGTGGGGGTGTGGGGGGTGGGGTGGGGTGTGGGTGGTGGGGGTGTTGGTGGTGGGGGGTGGTGGGTGGGGTGGGGGTGGGGGGTGGTGTGGGGGGTGGGTGGGTGGGGGTGGTGTGGGTGGTGTGGGGTGTGTGGGGGTGGTGGGGTGGTGTGGGGGTGGTGGGGGTGGTGGTTGGGGTGTGGGTGGTGGGGTGGGTGTGGGGGTGTGGTGGGGGGGTGGTGTGGGGTGGTGTTGGGGTGGGGGTGGGGTGGGGGTGGGGGTGGGGGGTGGGGGTGGGGGGGGGGGTGGGGGGTGGGGGTGGGGGGTGGGGTGGGGGGGGGTGGGGGGGGGTGGGGGGGGTGGGGGGGTGGGGGGGGGGGGGTGGGGGGGGGGTGGGGGGGGGTGTGGGGTGGGTGGGGGGGGTGGGGGTGGGGGGGTGGGGGTGGGGGGGTGGGGGGGGGTTGGGGGGGTGGGGGTGGGGGGGGGGGGGGTGGGGTGGGTGGGGGGGGTGGGGTGGGGTGTGGGGGGTGGGGGGGGGTGGGGTGGTGGGGGGGTGGTGGGGTGTGGGGGGGGGTTGGGGGTGGGGGGGGGGGGGTGTTGGGGGGTGTGGGGGGGGGTGGGTGGGGGGTGGTGGGGGGGGGGGGGTGGGGGTGGGGGGTGGGGTGGTGGGGTGGGGGGGTGGGGGGGGGTGGGGGGG
>CM049580.1:5197183-5199683 GCA_027123335.1 Amphiprion clarkii | reverse complement strand
GTGGGGGGGGTGGGTGGGGTGGTGGGGGGGGTGGTGGGTGGTGGGGGGGGGTGGGGTGGGGGTGGGGGGGGGTGGGGGTGGGGTGGGGGGTGGGTGGGGGGGGGTGGGGGGGGGGTGGGGGGGGGGGTGGGGGTGGGTGGGGTGGGGGTGGGGGTGGGGGGTGGTGGGGGTGGGGGGGGTGGGGGGGGGGGGGGTGGGGTGTGGGGGGGTGGGGGGGGGGGGGGTGGGGGGGTGGGGGGGGTGGGGTGGGGGGGGGGGTGGGGGTGGGGGTGGTGGGGGGGGTGGGGGTGGGGGGTGGGGGGGTGGGGGGGGGGGGGTGTGGGGGTGGGGTGGGGGGGTGGGGGTGGGGGGTGGGGGGGGTGGGGGGGTGTGGGGGGGGGGGGTGTGGGGGGGTGGGGGTGGGTGGGGGGGTGGGTGGGGGGGTGGGGTGGGGGTGGGGTGGGGGGGGGTGGGGGGGGGTGGGTGTGGGGGTGGGGGGGGGGGGGTGGGGGGGTGGGGGGGGGGTGGGGGGGGGGGGGGTGGGGGGGTGGTGGGGGGGTGGTGGGTGGGGGGGGTGGGGTGGGTGGGGTGGGGGGGGGGGGTGGGGGGGGGGGGTGTGGGTGGGGGGGTGGGGGGGGGGGTGGTGGGGGGGGTGGTGGGGTGGTGGGGGGGTGGGGGGGGGGGGTGGTGGGGGTGGGGGGGGTGGGGGTGGGTGGGTGGGGTGGGGGGTGGGTGGGTGGGGGGGTGGTGGTGGGTGTGTGGGGTGGGGGGGGGGTGGGGTGGGGGGTGGGGGGGGGGGGGGGGGGGTGGGGTGGGTGGGGGTGGGGGGGGGTGGGGGGGGGGGGTGGGGTGTGTGGGGGGGTGGGGGGTGGGGTGGGGGGGGGTGGGGGGGGGGGGGTGGGGGGGGGGGGGGGGGGGGTGGGGGGGGGGGGGGGTGGGGGGTGGTGGGGTGGGGGGGGGGGGGGGGGGGGGGTGGGGGGGGTGGGGTGGGGGGGGGTGGGGGGTGGGGGGTGGGGGGGGTGGGGTGGGGGGGGGGGGGGTGGTGGGGGGGGTGGGGGGGGTGGGGGGGGGGGGGTGGGTGGTGGGGGTGGGGGTGGGGTGGGTGGGGGGGGGGTGGGGGGGGGGGTGGGGGGGGGTGGGGGTGGGGGGTGGGGGGGGGGTGGGGTGTGGGGTGGGGGGGGGGGGGGGTGGGGGGGTGGTGGGTGGGGGGTGGGGTGGGTGGGGTGGGGGGGGGGTGGGGGTGGGGTGGGGTGGGGGGGGGTGGGGGGGGGGGGGTGGGGGGGGGGGGGTGGGGTGGGGGGGTGGGGGGGTGGGTGGGGGGGTGGGGTGGGGGGGTGGTGGGGGGGGGTGGGGGGTGGGGGGGGGGGTGGGGGTGGGGTGGGGGGGTGGGGGGTGGGGGGGTGGGGGGGGGTGGTGGGGGGTGGGGGGTGGGGGGGGGTGGGTGGTGGGTGGGGGGTGGTGGGTGGGGGGTGGGTGGGTGGGTGGGGTGGGGGGGGTGGTGGGTGTGGGGTGGGGGTGTGGGTGGGGGGGGGGTGGGGGGGTGGTGGGGGTGGGGGGTGGGGGGGGTGGGTGGGGGGGGGGTGGGGGTGGGTGGGGGGTGGGGGGGTGGGGGGGGGGGGGTGTGGGGGGTGGGGGTGGGTGGGGGTGGGGTGGGGGGTGGGGGGGGGTGGGTGGGGGGTGGGGGGGTGGGGGGGGTGGGGGGTGGGGGGGTGGGGGGGGGGGTGGGGGGGTGGGGTGGGGGGTGGGGGGGGGTGGGGGGTGGGTGGGGGTGGGTGGGGGGGGGGTGGGGGGGGGGGTGGGGTGGGGGGGGGGGGGGGTGGGGTGGGGGTGGGGGGGGGGTGGGTGGGGGTGGGGGTGGGTGGGGGTGGGGGGGGTGGGGGTGGGGGGGGTGGTGGGGGGGTGGGGGTGGGGGGTGGGGGGTGGGGGGGGGTGGGGGGGGGTGGGTGGTGGGGGTGGGGGTGGGGGGGGGGGTGGGGGGGGGTGGGGTGGGGTGGGGTGGGGGGGGGTGGGGTGGGGGGTGGGTGGGGGGGTGTGGGGGGGGTGGGTGGGGTGGGGGGGGGTGGGGGGGTGGGGTGGGGGGGGGGGGGGTGGGTGGGTGGGGGGGGGTGGGGGGGTGGGGGGGGGGGTGGGGGTGGGTGGGGGGGGGGGTGGTGGGGGGGGGGGGTGGGGTGGGGGGGGTGGGGGTGGGGGGGGGGGGGGTGGGGGTGGGGTGGGGGGTGGGGTGGGGGGGGTGGGGGTGGTGGGGGTGGGGGGGGTGGTGGGGGTGGGGGGGTGGGGGGGGGGTGGGGGGGGGGTGGGTGGGGGTGGGGGGTGGGGGGGGGGTGTGGGGGTGGGTGGGGGGGTGGGGGGTGGGGGTGGGGTGGGGGGTGGGGGGTGGGGGGGTGGGGTGGGTGGGGGGGGGGTGGGGGTGGGGGTGGTGGGGTGGGGGTGGGGGGGGGGTGGGGGGGTGGGGGTGGGTGGGGGGGTGGGGGGGTGGGTGGGGGGGTGGGGGTGGGGGTTGGGTGGGGGGTGGTGGGGTGGT